>ML099395.1:0-23404 GCA_003697995.1 Taxidea taxus jeffersonii
AAAAAAAAAAAAGCAAGACCAATTTATATGCTGCCTATGAGACTCACCTCAGACCTAAAGACACATAGACATTGAAAGTGAAGGGATGGAAAAATACCATGCAAATGGAAATGAAAAAAAGAAGACTGAGTAGCAATACTTACGTCAGACAAAGCAGACTTTATATTTTTATCTTTTTTTTAGATTTAATTTTACTTTTTATAAGGGGAAAGAGAGAAAGAGAGAGGGGAGGGGCAGAGAGGGCAAGAGAGGGAGTCTTAAGCAGGCTCCACACTCAGCACAGAACTTGATGTGGGGCTCAATTTCACAACCCTGAGATCCTGACCTGAACCAAAATTAAGAGTCAGATGCTCAATCAACTGAACCACCCAGACACCCCCAGACAAAACAGACTTGAAAACAAAGACTGTCACAAGACACAAAGAAAGACATTACATGATGATAAAACAATCCAGCAAGAAGATATAAAAATTGTAGATATTTATGTACCCAAAAATGAAGTACCTAAATACATAAAGCAAATATTAATAGACATAAAAAGAAATTGATGGCAACACAATGATAGTAGGAGACTTCAATCTCCCACTTTTATCAGTGGCTAGGTCATCTATGCAGAAAATCAATAAGGAAACGGTGTCTTTGAATGACACATTAGATGAATGGACATAACAGATATATACAAAACATCCATCTAAAACAACAGAATAAACAGTCTTTTCAAAGGCATATAGAACATGCTCAAGGATAGATCCCATGTTAGGCCACAAACAAGTCTCAATAAATTTAAAAATATTGAAATCATACCATGCATCTTTTCCAACCACAATGATATGAAACTAGAATCAATCACGAGAAAAAAACTGGAAAAAAACACAAATATGTGAAGGCTAAACAACATGATACTAAACAACCAATGAGTCAATGAAGTAATCAAATTAAAAATTTAATTCATCTGTTGAAGGGCATCTTGGTTCTTTCCACGGTTTGGTGACTGTGGCCATTGCTGCTACGAATATTGGGGTACAGATGGCCCTTCTTTTCACTACATCTGTATCTTTGGGGTAAATACCCAGTAGTGCAACTGCAGGGTCATAGGGAAGCTCTATTTTGAATTTCCTAAGGAATCTCCACACTGTTCTCCAAATTGGCTGCACCAACTTGCATTCCCACCAACAGTGTAAGAGGGTTCCCCTTTCTCCACATCTTCTCTAACACACGTTGTTTCTTGTCTTGTTAACTTTGGCCATTCTAACTGGTGTAAGGTGGTATCTCAATGTGGTTTGGATTTGAATCTCCCTGATGGCTAGTGATGAGGAGAAGGGAGTTGAGGGAAATAGGAGAAGGAGATGAACCATGAGAGACTATGGACTCTGAAAAACAATCTGAGGGTTTTGAAGGGGCAGGTGGTGGGAAGTTGGGTCAGCCTGGTGGTGGCTATTGTGGAGGGCATGTATTGCATGGAGCACCGGGTGTGGTGCATAAACAGTGAATTCTGGTATACTGAAAAGAAATTTTAAAAATTAAAAATTAAAAAAATACACAGAAACAAATGAAAACGACAACATAATGTTCCAAAATCTTTGGAGCACAGTGAAATCCATTTCAAGAAGGAAATATATGGCACTATAGGCCTACCTTAAGAAACAAGAGAAAGCTCAACTTATAACTAAAGGAACTAGAAAAAGAACAAAGCCCAAGGTGATTAGAAGAAAGGAAATAATAGGGACACCTGGGTGGCTCAGTTGGTTAAGCGGCTGCCTTCGGCTCAGGTCATGATCCCAGCGTCCTGGGATCGAGTCCCACATCGGGCTCCTTGCTCAGCAGGGAGCCTGCTTCTCCCTCTGCCTCTGCCTGCCACTCTGTCTGCCTGTGCTTATTCGCTCTCTCTCCCTCTCTCTCTGACAAATAAATAAACAAAATCTTAAAAAAAAAAAAAAAGAAATCACACACCAAAAAAAGCCCCAAATAGCCAAAGCAATCTTGAGAGAGAAGAACAAAGCTGGAGATATCCCAATTCTGGATTTCAAGATACAAAACAAAGCTGTAATAATCAAAACAGTATGGTACTGACACAAATATAGATGCATCTATGAATGAATCTCTATTCATCTATGAATGAATAGAGAGCCCAGAAATAAACCCATGTTTATTTATTTTTTTTAAAGATTTTATTTATTTATTTGTCAGAGAGCAGGAGCGAGCACAGGCAGACAGAGAGGCAGGCAGAGGCAGAGGGAGAAGCAGGCTCCCTGCTGAGCAAGGAGCCCGATGTGGGACTCGATCCCAGGACGCTGGGATCATGACCTGAGCCGAAGGCAGCCGCTTAACCAACTGAGCCACCCAGGCATCCCTAAACCCATGTTTATATAGTCAATTAATCTATTACAAAGTTCACAAGAATATACAATGGGGAAAAGACAGTCTCTTCAACATATGTTATTAGGAAAACTGGAGAGCTCTGTGCAAAAGAATGAAACTGGACCATTTCCTAACACTGTACACACAAAAACTCAAATTGGATTAACAACCTAAATGTGAGACCTGAAACTATAAAAATGGTAGAAGAGACCAGGCAGCAATTTCTGTGACATCAGCCATAGTAACATTTTTCCAGGTATGTCTCCTAAAGCAAGGGAAATAAAAGCAAAAATGAACTGCTGGGACTACATCAACCAAAAAGCTTTTACACAATGAAGTTAACCAACAAAATTAGAAAGGTAATCTACTGGCTGGGGGAAAATATTTGTAAATGATATATCCAATAAGGGGTTAATTCCCAAAATATGTAAAGAACTTACACAACTTAAAACAAAACCAAACCCAAATAATCTGATTACAGAATGGGCAAAAGACTTGAAGAAGATTTTTCCAAAGAAGACATTTGGATGACCAACAGAGACATGAAAAGATGCTGAACATCACTCTTCAACAGAGAAATGTAAATCAAAACTATGATGAGGTATTACCTTATGCCTATCAGAATAATCAAAATGAAAACACCAGAAATAATAAATGATGATGAGGATGTGGTGAAGATGGAATCTTCATGCACTGTTAGTGGGAATGTAAATGGATGAAACTCTTATAGAAAATAGTATGGAAGTGCCTCAAAAATTTAAAAATAGAAATGCCTTATGAGTCAATAATTTTGCTACTAGGTATTTACCCAAAGCAAATGAAAACACTAATTTGAAAAGGTATTTGCACCCTTATGTTTACTGTAGCATTATTTACAATATCCAAGATATGGAGGCAACCCCAGTGTTCATTTATAGATAAATGGGTAAGGAAGGTATAGCTTATCTACACACATGAGCACACACACACACTGGAATATTACTCAACCATAAAAAGATAAGGTTGTACCATTTGCAATAACATGGATGGACCTACAGGAAATTAGCTAATAAAAATAAGTCATACAGAGAAAGACAAATACCATATGATTTTGACTCCTATGTGGAAATTAGAAAAAAATAAATGAAGTCCCAAAAATTCATTTTTGCTTTTGTTTCCTTTGCCTTTGGAGACATATCTTGAAAGAAGTTGCTCTGGCCAGTGTCGAAGAGGTTACTGCCTTTGTTCTCCTCTAGGATTCTGATTGATTCCTGCCTCACGTTGAGGTCTTTTATCCATTTTGAGTTTATCTTTGTGTATGGTGTAAGATAATGGTTGAGTTTCATTCTACACAAAACTGTCCAATTTTTCCAGCACCATTTATTGAAGAGACTGTCTTTTTTCCACTGTGTGTTTTTTCCTACTTTGTCAAAGATTATTTGACCATAGAGTTGAGGGTTCATAGCTGGGCTCAGCTCTGTTCCACTTGCCCATATGTCTGTTTTTATGCCAGTACCATGCTGTCTTGGTGATCACAACTTTGTAGTAAAGCTTGAAATCAGGGAATGTGATGCCCCCAGTTTTGTTTTTCTTTTTCAACATTTCCGTAGTAATTCGGGATCTCCTCTGGTTCCATACAAATTTTAGGATTGTTTGCTCCAGCTCTTTGAAAAATGTCGGTGGAATTTTGATCAGAATGGCATTGAAAGTATAGATTGCTCTAGGCAGTATAGACATTTTAACAATGTTTATACTTCCGATCCATGAGCATAGAATGGTCTTCCATCTTTTTGTGTCTTCTTCAATTTCTTTCATGAGTGTTCTGTAGTTCCTCCAGTACAGATCCTTTCTCTCTTTGATTAGTTTTATTCCCAGGTTTTTATGGTTCTTGGTGCTATAGTAAATGGGATCAATTCTCTAATTCCCCTTTCTGTATTTTCATTGTTAGTGTATAAGAAAGCAACTGATTTCTGTACATTGATTTTTGTATCCTGCCACATTACTGAATTGCTGTATGGTGGTGGGTATTATGGAGGGCACGTATTGCATGGAGCACTGGGTGTGGTGCATAAACAATGAATTCTGGGACACTGAAAAGAAATTTTAAAAATTAAAAAAAAATAAATGAATAAACCAACAAAAAGTAGGAACAGATCTATAAATACAGAGCACAAATTGGTGTTTGCCAGAAGGGAGGTGGGGGATAGGCAAAATGGGTAAAGGAGAGTGGAAGATATATGCTTTCAGTTGTGGAATGAATAATTCATGAGAACAAAAGGTACAGCATAGGGAAGATAGTCAACAATATTATAATAGTGTTATTTGCGACACATAGTAGCTATGTTCTTAGTGAGCATAACATCATATATAGAAGTTGATTTATTATGTTGTATATCTGATATAATGTAACACTGTGTGCCAACTCTACTCAAATAAAAAATTAAAAAATTAAACTATGAATGATAAACCACCCTTGCATTTCTAGAATAAACTCTGCCTGATCACAGTACATTATTATTTTATATATCACTATATTTAATTTGCTAATACTTTGTTTTGGAGTTTTGCATGTTTTTAAGTAAACATTGGTCTATTGCTTTCCTTTATTTGTAATGTCCTCATTCAATTTTGGTAATAAGGATATTATGTTGATCTCATAAAAAGAGCTGTAAAGTTTTCCCTCCATATCTATTCTCTGAAAAGCTCTTGTGAGATTAATGTTATATTTTCCCTGAAAATTTAGAAGAATTCACAGGTGAAACTATTTGAGCCAATTGGGGTTTTTTTGTGAAAAAGTTTTTTTCTTTTATCAAGTATTAGATGTTCTGTTTCTTCTCTCATTACTGTAAGAAGTGTTTTTCAAGGAATTTATCCATTTTTTACAGGTTGTGAAATTTATTGCCAAGAAACTGTTAATATCCTCCCTCTTCTCCCCCTCTCCCTCCCTTTTCCCCTCCTCCTCTTTTTCTTCTCCTTCTCCTCCTTCTCCTTCTCCCTCTTCTTCTTCTTCACTGTAGCACCTGTAGTGATAATCAACGTTCCATTCTTAATATTGGTCATTTTTGTTTTCTATTTTTTTTTAATCTCCCTTACAAGGGATTCATCAATTTTATTTTTTTCAAAGAACTACCTTCATCTTTGTTGTTTTTTCTTCCTTTCTGTTTCTTTTATATTTTATTGACTTCCTCTCATTTATTTTCAGTTTTTTCTTTTCTAATATACAATATCAAGGCTGTATATTTAATCTAAACACAGACTTAACTGTACCCCATGAATTTTAAAATGTATCTTCATTATTATATATATTCAATGTAAAATACTTTTCAATATCTTTTCATTTCTTTTTGATCCATGAATTACTTAGAAGTTTGTTGTTTACATGGAGTTTGTGATTTTCTTATTATTTTGAAACTTATTTTTAGCTTGATTTCACTATGGTTAGAGAGTAAAGTATAAATTATTTTAATATTGTAAAACATAAGGTAAATACATAGACAAATATGTATTAGAAGACATTATGCTAAGTAAAATAAGTCAGGGAAAGACAAATATTGTATATTCTCACCTGTAAGTGAAAACTAAAAAAATCCAAACTCATAGAAATAGAGGGTAGGATGGTAATTTCCAGGGGCTGGGTGGAGGAATGGAAAAATGGAGATGTTTGTCAAAAGGTATAAACTTCCAGCTCTTAAGATGAATAAGTTCTGGAAATCCAATGTACATCATGGTTGACTGTAATTAATTAATAGTACTGTATTATATACTTGAAAGTTGGTAAGAAAGTAGAACTTAGATGTTATCACTCCCCCACCCACACACACACAAAGGTAATTTATATGAAGGGATGGAAGTGTTAAGTAGCCTTATAGTGGTAATCATTTTACAATATATGCATTTATCAGATAATCCCAATTTATAGCTTAAACTTATATAAATTTTATGTCAATAATATCTTAAGCTGGAAAAACTCTTTATCTGATTGATATGCGTATTTCACCTTTTACGTCCTTCAGTTTTTTTTAACAGATATAAATGCAAGATATAGACTACATACAGATTACAGTTGTGACATTTTCATGTTTGAATAACTCCTTTATCATTATGAAGACTCCCTCTTTTTTTTAAATAATGCTTCTTACTCCAAAGTCTATGCACCTTGACTACAATCAGTATAGCTACACTGCTTTTTTGGGAAGAAAGTGGAGGAGTTAGTATTTGCATTGTATATCCTTGTCCATTCTTTTCAAAGTTTATGTATACTTATACTTAAATGTTTCACTTGTTAGCAGCTGATAGTTGAGTTTTATTGTTTTATCCAGTTGGAAAATCTTAGTCTTTTACCTGGAGTGCTTAGCTTATTTACATTTAAAGTAATTTGCTAAAAGATGATTTATACTACCTTAATATTTTTTCTATTTGCCCACCTTTGTTGGGTTTGGCTACCAAACCCTGAGACAGTGAATGAAAAGATTACTCCAGACACCTTAGCAAGAGAAAGGAGAGGCCTGGAGACCACACACTGTAGTGGCAAAAGACCTCAAGCCAAGCTTTGTCTCCACTTTTATTGGGATCATATCAGTACACCAAGTGCAAGCACGAAACAAGGAGACAAGTAGTTCATGAAGTACATGACCACCACAGGTGACTGTTTTTCTTTAAAATTTAAACATTTACTCCCTGATGAGAACCTTGAGCCACAGTAAGAATCTGACCACTTTCAGCCAAGAAACTTGAAAGGAGGCCCAGCATTCCAGGCACTTGTCTTTTGCTTTTCAATTAGCCTCATCCAGTGAGGCATATACAGGTCAAGTTTTATCTATTCAGGCACTGTGAATTCCCACAACCTTCTTTTTTAAAATTAAAATATAATTGATACACAATGTTATATGAGTTTCAGGTATAAAACTTAGTGATTCAACTTCTCTATATGTTATGCCATGCTCGCTACAAGCATAGCTATCATCTGACACCATGCAACACTATTACAATACTATTCACTATATTACCTGTGCTGTCCCTTTCATCCCTTTCATTAATACAAGATAACATTTGTGGGTGAAAGCAAAAGCAGTCTAGGGCCCATGTCATGCTCATAGTAGGATAGCTTCTGTGTACTCTGTACTCTGCCTTGACATGAATCTCTTCCCCTTCAAACAGGAATTGCAGCAGAGAACATTGACTTTTTAGTCAGACAGAGCAAGAGGTCAATTGGTCCTATCTCTGTCAGTTGTTCTAGTTATGTGAATGTGGAGCATTTTCTTACCTTCCCAAATCTTTTTATCATATGTAAAAACAGGGTTGAGATAAGTATTTTGTCAGGTTGTTCTAGAGATTAAGAAAATACATAAGTCACTAGGCAAACTCAATGAATATGAGTTAGTTTTGTTCCTTTTCTTCCACCCAAGTACTGTGAAGGAAGGTGCTTGGCAGGTGTTTACTGAAATAATGAACACAAGATGGACAGAAAGGGTAAAACCTCTCCCAAATGGCAATTTTAATATAACATTCTTTTTTTCAGAAATAGTTTCCATTCTCCACAGGAAAAGGGACAAGAGGAATGAATGAATGATTGCAAGAATTTTCTTCTCCATGAGTTTTGAAGAGAGAAATCATATAAATAACATATCTGACAGGGTAATGTTCATAGTATTAGATGACAAGGAATAGTACATAAATTATTTTCAAATTGAAAGATAGATATAATCTTATAAATAACCAAGACAGCTTTTCAATTCAGGAGATAACTAAATTTTGATTTTTAGCAAAAGGGAGAAAATGTGTAAGCAAGTTATTAGGCATAATTATGGAATTATAGAAGATTTGTGGCAGTGTGACACAAAAAGTCTACACTTGGTCAATGGGGCACTGAACTCCTTAGGGAAGATTTTAATGACTAAACATAGATTTATTGAACATTAATTAGATTTACATTAAAACCAAATTGTAACTTCCTTCTTGAGAGGAATCCACATCATTATAAAGCTCTGTCATAAGATCTCAGTGGTTTGGCATGGTGGCAATAGTCTTGGACTTACAGAAGACTTCAATTATAACCATAGTTCTTCTACCAATGGCTTACTAATTTTGAGCAAGCCCATTCCTGTCCTTTACTTGATGACCTGTAAGTGAATTTAGATTCCAGCTCTTTTATTCTTCTGTTTGATGATTCTAAAGTGCTACATCTATTGTCTTACTGCCATACAAGTTCTTGTCCACTGTGTATCCTTTCCTGGCCCTCTAAGTGTTCAGTGACTGGATAGTGTGAAATTAAGTGTGCCTCCTGATCTTTAAACCAAAGAGCACACCCTGTGTATCCCTGGGTAAACACCATCACCTAGTTTCAATTCATCACTGAATCACTCCATATTTCAGAAACATAGTTGAAATGCCTGTTAAATCATGAAAGGTCTGTAAGCCGAATAACGAGGCACAGAATGTTGTCTCTTGAAGGAACTTGCATCTTTTTCTGGACCAACCTCTCTTCCAGGATAATAATCCCTTTTGTAGCAACTCTAATGGTTAGCTATCTAGATTCTACTTGAATATCTCTAGTAAGTGAGGTGGTAGTGCCACTTTAAACCTCTGTAGGAAGTTCTTCCCATTGTTGGGCAATTTTAATGAGGGAATTATTCCTTATTTTGAGGGATTTTACTCCTTTTGCCCTCTAAATAAAGTCTATCCCCCTTTTCACAGGATGAGCCTTGTGATATTTGAGGGGAATCCTATCTTCAGTGTCTTCAAATATCTTTTATATTATATGGTTTCAAGGCCTTTCACAATCCTGGTCACTGTTCCTGTCAGGATCTTTAAAACCGTGTTCCACTAAATATCAATATCCTATGAGAAATCAGTAAGTGATCCAGTCTTCTTAAAAATGATTTTATGAGGGTTCCCCTTTCTCCACATCCTCGCCAGCATCTGTCATTTCCTGACTTGTTCATTTTAGCCATTCTGACTGGTGTGAGGTGGTATCTCATTGTGGTTTTGATTTGTATTTCCCTGATGCCCAGTGATGTGGAGCATTTTTTATGTGTCTGTTGGCCATCTGGATGTCTTCTTTGCAGAAATGTCTGTTCATGTCCTCTGCCCATTTCTTGATTGGATTATTTGTTCTTTGGGTGTTGAGTTTGCTAAGCTCTTTATAGATTTTGGATACTAGCCCTTTATCTGATATGTCATTTGCAAATATCTTCTCCCATTCTGTCAGTTGTCTTTTGGTTTTGTTGATTGTTTCCTTTGCTGTGCAAAAACTTTTGATCTTTTTTAAAAAATATTTTATTTACTTATTTGAGAGAGAGAGAGAGAGAGTGCACAAGAGGGGAGAAGATCAGAGGGAGAAGCAGATTCCTCATGGAGCTGGGAGCCCAATGTGGGACTCGATCCTGGGACTCCAGGATCATGACCTGAGCCAAAGACAGTCCAACTGAGCCACCCAGGCACCCAAGCTTTTGATCTCGATGAAGTCCCAATAGTTCATTTTGCCCTTTCTTCCCTTGCCTTTGGTGATGTTTCTCGGAAGAATTTGCTGCGGCTGAGGTCAAAGAGGTTGCTGCCAGTGTTCTCCTCGAGGATTTTGATGGCTTCCTGTCTCACATCAAGGTCTTTATCCATTTTGAGTCTGTTTTTGCATGTGGTGTAAGGAAATGGCCCAGTTTCATTCTTCTGCATGTGCTGTCCAGTTTTCCCAATATCATTTGTTGAAGAGACTGTCTTTTTTCCAATAGATTGAGATTAGTTGACCAAAGAGTTGAGGGTCCATTTCTGGGCTCTCTATTCTGTTCCATTGATTAAACTCTTTTTTTGCCAGTACCATACTGTCTTGATGATTACAGCTTTGTAATAGAGCTTAAAGTCTGGAATTTTGATGCCGCCAACTTTGGTTTTCTTTTTCTACTTTCCTCTGGCTATTTGGGGTCTTTTCTGGTTCCATATAAATTTTAGGATTATTTGTTCCATTTCTTTGAAGAAAATTGATGGTATTTTGATAGGGATTTCATTAAAAGTGCAGATTGCTGTAGATAGCGTAGACATTTTCACAATATTTGTTTTTCAAATCCATGAGCATGGAACATTTTGCCATTTCTTTGTGTCTTCCTTAATTTCTCTCATGAGTACTTTATAGTTTTCTGAATACAGAATCTTTGCCTCTTTGGTTAGGTTTATTCCTAGGAATTTTATGGTTTTGGGTACAATTGTAAATGGGATTGACTCATTTATTTCTCTTTCTTCTGTCTTGTTATTGGTGTATAGAAATGCAATTGATTTCTATGCATTGATTTTATATCCTGACAATTTATTGAATTCCTGTATGAGTTCTAGCAGTTTTGGAGTGGAGTCTTTTGGGTTTTCTACACAAAGTATCATATCATCTGCAAAGAGTCAGAGTTTGACTTCTTTACTGCCAATTCAGATGCCTTTTATTTCTTTTTGTTGTCTGATTGTTGAGGCTAGGACTTCTAGTACTATGCTGAATAGCAGTGGTGATAGTCAACATCCCTGCTGTGTTCCTGATGTTAGGGGGAAAGCTCTCAGTTTTTCCCCATCGAGGTTGATAATCACTGTGGGTTTTTCATAGATGGCTTTTATGATCTTGAGGTATGTACCCTCTACCCCAACACTGTGAAGAGTTTTGATCAAGAAAGGATGCTCTGCCTTGTCAAATGCTTTTTTGACATCATTATTATAATTACTTGACTATGTATGCACGAGTTTGTTTCTTGTCTCTCTGTTCTGTTCCATTGATCTATGTGTTTGTTTTTGTGTCAATATTTAGTTTTTTTAAAAACAAACTTCTTAAATTATTTAAGGACAAAGTCTTGTGTTAATCATCAGAGACTACATAAATGTTTGACATTGACCTGATACATGGAAACTTTGGAAATGTTTCTTTTTTTCCAGCTAAAGATATGCATAAATATATTCCAATCAATTCCTTTTTTGTATGGCTTTATAAGTGTACAATAGAGTTTGTTAGTGCCTTGATGAAATTCAGATATACCTTTTCAATAGGTCCTCTCTCCAATGTGCTAATTTCATCTTCCATAAAAGAGAGCCTGGGCATAATTTATTTTTAGTGAAACTCATGGTAGCTCCTGCTAGTAATTATCTTTTTCCAATATTCATGGTGTTTTGTGTACTAATCTGATTTGAATTTTTACTATGGATTGACTTAACTTTAATAAAGAAGTTATCTTATGTAACCATTTGATCTATGTTCCCAAAGCATTGGTTATAACACAGCACAATGGAAGTGAGACTATTTTCTGTGGTTTTGGGACAATTTCCTAGCCTTTCCATAGCTGTAATTTCTACCAATGAGAAAATGAGCATCATACTTTCCTCACTGCTCTGGGGGTATTGATAGATTGAATTATTATTTTATTCATTTACAAAGTTACTGTTATAAACCAGATGTACTGTTAGTGCTCTGAGGTATAAAAGAATGAATAAGATATAGTATATCTCATAAAATATTATAGATTAAATATGGCAATTAAGTCAATGAGGCAAAAGGTAGTTTCCAAAGCTAAGATGTCTGGATTGTGTTAGGGGAAATGAACTTAGTGAAAACAAGGGGAGGCACTCCTTGATCTCTCAGGAGTTCCTTTGTTCCGCTTTATTTTTTTCTTCCATAAATAGTAATTATTTTTTATTTTTTAAACATTTAATTTGTTTATTTGACAGAGATCACAAGTAGGCAGAGAGGCAGGCAGAGAGAGATAGGGAAAAGCAGGCTCCCTGCTGAGCAGAGATCCTGATGCTGGGCTCAATCCCAGGACCCTGGGATCATGACCTGAGGCGAAGGCAGAGGCTTTAACCCACAGAGCCACCCAGGCACCCCCTAAATAGTAATTTAATATACAAGTAAGCTATGTGTTTCAGCTTTCATAAAAGTTAATGGTGTCAATGTAACTAGTATTATGTGCATATGTCTGATTAGAGAGAAGGCTGGTGTTTATTTTTTAAATAAAAAACAATTACAATGAATTTTTCATTCATAAAGTTGCTTCAAAGGATGTGGAGATAAAAATATACCCAAGAATATATTACTCACTTATAAATTGTTACTAATAAGGAAATAATTCATTCTCTATTTAGAAGAGAAAATGGAGATTCTCAGTTTCCTTGTTAGTCTTCATAAACATGTAGTGGGACATTTTCATATCTATTTAGGCTTTACTTTCATGTATTACTTTGTTCTTACAACATCATTGAGAGGGTGTGAAGTCATAGATGGTGAAACCAAGGCTCATGGAAGAAAAGAAATATGTCCAAGTTGCCCAGTTCCAGGAATAGAACATTGGCCTCTTGAATTCTGGTTCAGTGTGTTTGCTGTTTTACCACTGCTGCCTATACTAGAGCTGAAATTCAAAATAAAGTGAAAACTAAAAGTAAAAAAGAATAAACAGTAACTATGTTGGAAGTAACTTTGGAAATAATATTAAGACATATCCCACTCTAAACTATTTGGTAGTGGTTAATGGAGGCAAAGCCATTGGGATGACTAATACTTAAGCTTAAGTCTTATTCATTTTAAATAATTTATTGGGGTGAAATCCATATAGCATAATAGTGCTATTATGCATTTTAAATTTAAATAGCATTTAATTTAAATTTATTTTAAAAATATTTAAATTTAAATAGCATTTAAATAGCATTTTAAAGTGAATGATTCAGTGACATTTAGTTCATTCACAATGTTGTGCAACCACCACTTCTATCTACTTCCAAAACCTTTCATCTCTCAAAGTAAAACCCCATACCCAATAAACAGTTACTTTCTATTCCTCCCACTTCCTAGTCTTTTGTAACCATCAGTCTGTGTTTTGTCTCTATGTATTTGCTTATTCTGGATATTTCATATAGATAGAATTATACGATATGTGACCTTTTCTAGCTAGGTGCTTCCACTTAGTATAATGTTTTGGAGGTACATCCATACTGTAGCATATATCAGCATATTATTACTTTTTCTGGCTGAATAATATTCCATTATGTGTATATACATTTTTGTATGTGTATATACATTTCCATTATATGTATATACATTTGCATTTGTAGATGAATATTTGGGATGCTTCTGCCTTTTTGTTATTGCAAATAGTGCACTATGAACATTCTTTACAAGCTTTGTTTGAACAGTAATTTTCAATTATCTTAGATTTGTGAAATTGTGGGCTAAAAAGGTAATTCTATGCTTAAGTTTTTGAGGAATTGTTATACTGTTTAACTTAATTAATTTATGGTGGGGAAAGAGAAGTCAGTGTGTTTGAAATGAAGATGTGTACTTTGTATAAATCGTACTAGTTGTCATTGAACATTGTGAGAGAGTTCTCTTGCATAATCACTTAACTAAGAAAATGGGAAGATGCTTACGGACATTTCCTGGATCGCTGGCTGATGTAGAGAGACAGTCTATATGGCAACAAGAAGACTATAGATCCTAATTGATTTGACTTTCTTCCCAAGAGGTTGAATAAAATTAATGCTTAATATAAATCTCCACAGAGTGGGTTTGGATCTGGATTTAGACCAAGGAGATACCTAAGGGCTTATACAGGGAGTCATGTATCATATCAATAGTGAGGCCAGGAGGTTTTCAAGCCAGTAGTGTCCAAATTTTGATGCACACTATAATCTCCTGGGTATCTTAAAAAAAACACTGATTCCTTGTATTTTACCATAACAGAAATACTTATTCCTGGATCCTATCCCCAGATATTCTAATTTAACTGGCCTAGGGTAGAACCAGGACACCAAGAGATTTAAAAGCTTTGTAGGTGAATCTAATATGCTTCTAAGTTTGAGAACCACTGCTTTAACTTTGAGTCCCTGCCTAGAGAGGCTACGGAAAAGTGATCTCCCTGTGCTTTATCCTTTCTTTTCATTCTCCACCTTGAAATGTCCAATTCCTTTTAACAACATCTTAACTTCCATACTAGAAAAAACTCCAGAACATGCAAAAACAAAATAATTTATGATCAGATAGATGATTACCAGGTGCTTAGTAGATAAACAGACTTAGATACAAATAATCAAACAGCAAAGAAGAAATTTGTTTTGTTTTATTTTAGTCTAAGCCTTTATCAGGTTGTTCGGAGTGGGGGTGAAGAATAACAGGCTATTGAAGATTACAGAAACTTGAGAGGCTTGATTCCTGTTCTATTTGATCAGTGTTAAGAATGACTGACTGTGAGGTCACTCAAGTGACTTAAAGGCAGATATGCCAGACATTTTTCCATTTATATTCCTGTGTATCCATCTTTTCAAAAGTATTGACTTTTGATCACCAGCAATGTGCTAACCATTGTGCTTGGTGCCAAGGTTAGATTAGTGAACAAAATGGCAAAACATTCTGCTTCATACTTATAATCTGGTACATGGGAGAGACCAACATTTAAAGCAATCACAATTTCTAATTACAAACCGTGACGTGAGATAAAATAACCATACAACCCAATTCAGACTCAGGAGAAGCAATCAAGGAATACCTCTCTGACATAATGTCATCTAAGCAAGACATAAAGAATAAGTGAATATTCAGCAGCATTGCTCAGATGGAGGGAGCAACATATGCAAATAATCTGAGGTTGATAAAGGCCTTGATTACAGAGACAATAAAACAGCTACTGGAGCTGGAGCATAGTGAAAAAGAGACCAAGGAGACCATGAAACTGTAGAGGTGGGCAGAAACCAGATCATGCAGACATTATAAGTCATGATAAGGACTTGAGTTTTACTCAAAGTATGTTTTGAAGTCATCAGAATTTTTTGAAGCAAGAAAATGATAAGATTTTACTTTTAAAATAAATAATTACTCTGGAGAATGGCCAGTTAAACAGCTTCTTTCATTTATTTAATTCAACCAATATTTACATATCTCTCGGTTTGGGGGACACTAGATAGACACAAATGAGCAATATATGATTCTTGCCCTCAAGAAGCTAAATGTAGGTATTATGCTAAATAAAATAAGTCAAACAGAGAAAGAAAAGTATCATATGATATCACTTATTGTGGAATCAAAAATGAAAAAAAAAAAGCAGAAACAGAACCATAAATACAGAGATTAAACTGATAGCTGCCAGGAGGAAAGGAGGAGGGAGGAGCAGAATGGGTGAAAGAGGGTGGAACATACAGGCTTCCAGTAATGTAATGAATGCCATGAATAAGTTAGTTATGGAATGATAAAAGATTCAGAATAGGGAGTATAGTCAGTGGTATTATAGTATATTGTGTGTGTGTGGGTGTGTGTGTGTGTATACACACATATATATACATATATAGTATATAGTGTATATATAGGTATATAGTGTTGTATGGTGACAGATGGTAGCTATACTTGTGAACATAATATACCATACAGAATTGTTGAATCATTATGTTATACCCCAAATGTAACATTGTGTGTCAACTATACTTCAATTAAAAATAAGCTAAATGTAGTGGGCAAAGCTGATACTTGTAAACATTAAATTAAAATAGAGTGTGATAAAGACAATAGAAGTATATGTGTGGTACTGAGAAAGCAAGAGTTGTAGCCAGTGGAATAAAGAAGCAGAAAATGCTTAAAAAAGGAAAATACGTGTATGTCAGAGGAAAAGTAAGTATTTGATAGATAGAAAAGATGGCAGAGGGTATCCCATGAAAATAAGTACAGAAGACAAGATGTAGCTAGCTACCATGGACTCTTGTCACAAACTAACCTTGCTGACAATCATCTTGCCAATAAGCTGCCTTTGAGCTGATTCATCTTTTGAGTACATTCCATACCATACTCCATCTTCTACATTGTCACACATTCATGGATTTTCACCCTCTCATCCATCACCAATATTTTCACATTTTAGTCTCTCTCTCTAATTTGATACATGAACAGAAGATCCATTTTTAAACTCACCCTTACAATAATAGCTCTTGCAATTGCTTGCCATTTCTATAAATAACTTATCTGCAGTTCTCTTTTATAGTCTTCTTTTTAATGGACCCGAGACTTACCTGTTACCACAAATTTTCTATTAATATAGCTCCTTCCTGCTATAACTCTTCTCTAGACCACTTCTTTCCAAGGATCTTATTAGTGTGGAGAAGCAGAGAACTACCAAACACTGTTAGAGAAGGCATAGGTCTAGAGAGCAGGAATATACCTAAGGTTAGGATTGCAGAGATCAAATTATGTGTTTGGTTTTAGCACCGATTTATCACATAACATCAAATAAGTACCTTGTCTTATAGCAAAAAAGTTGCCCCACTTGTCACATGAGAATAAACTTTTTTCCTGATATCAATAATACATAAGTAACTTAAAAATTCACTTTCAAATAAACAGTGTTTTCATGTCATGATGGTTGTTTAGGATCACCAGATGGTAACCACTATCTCTGAAAACATGACAGAAGGGAATAATAGCAGAAGGTATTTAGGATGGACACTGGGAAGAACTTTCAGAATATCAAAACGTAACCTTTTATGCCTTTCTAATAAGGCTATATGGACATAATTATCTTTAATGTTTTAGTCAAGCTCTGGTGGGATTTCCCAATGGGATTTGTGCCAGATCAGACTTCCTTTCTGTCACTGGAATTCTTTGGTTTTAGGTACAAATTGTCAACAATCTGGAAGCCTTCATACTGGAGGGAAAGGCATGAGGCAAATCAGTGAGCAGAAAGTCTCTTCAGTCATCCAGTCCAAAGTACCACCTTTGCAGTCCAACTTAATGGATTTTTAAAATGATTTCTAAGAGAAGTAGTGCTAGCTAGAGAGAAGACAATAACATGGTTCTGTGTTCTGTCTCCTTCGATCTCCTCTTCATCAGCAAGTTATTTTAAGGTGGAAACCATGTCCTATCAATTGCTCTATACCTCTGAAGGGCTGAGCATAGAGCTTTGCCCATAGAAGAGGGGTAGGAAAGCCATAAATGAGAAATAATTGATGGGTTCTCCTTGTAATCTCACAGGCCTTGATTTTGTCTCTCTTTTCTTCTTATTTTTATTTTTTGGTTGAGTATGAAGCTCTTAAGATCTCTTTCTTTCTTTCACTTTCTTTTTTAAAAATTTTGACCTCTGTGATATCACTTTCTCATCCTGGTTCACTAAAAGAGAGTTGCAAATGGATTTCTTGTGCCTGTCCCCTCACTACCTTCTGTTTTTGTCATCAAGTTTCCAAATCAGTAGTTGCCAGCTTTTTGACTAGTTCCTGTTCAGTGTTACCTCTCACTGCTTTTGTCTGATCTGGTTGTTAGTGTCTCTCATCTGACTACCATCTTTTGGTTTCAGGCTTGATTTCTTTGTTTTCTCTCTTTCTCTCTCCTTTAGTCATTAATCTTTCTCTTCCTATGTTTTGAGTGATTCAGCATTCAACATAGGAACCTCCATAATAGAAATGCCATCAATAGTTTACAAGTCTAGAAATAGATTCACTTGGGCTATGCCCTTAGCCCAACATGCCCTCATAACTCTCTACAATTTAAATTCCTATAGTTTCTTCAAGAATTAATATAAAGTCTTTAGGCTAGAAAATCTAAATCTAAATTTATAGCTTTCTTTCAGTTCATTCTTGCTGATTGACCAAGAAAATCAGTTAACTAACCTCTTTGAGCCTCCTTGTCCTTCCTTTGGCTACAAAGTGAGGATAACAAGCATACCTTCTAGCTGCTGAGGAAACTTGATGTCTCTTCCAAATACAATTCAGTAATAAATTCTGCATCAAAACATCCAAATCTCTGACCAGTTTCCACCACCTCAATCACTACCAACTTGGTCGGAGCCACCATCATTTATGTATGACCTGAATTATTATACAAGTCTCCTCTTAATCAAATAATATGTTCTCAGTGAGGCTTTTTCTAGTGAACCTATTTAAAATTTCACATCCCATTCTGAGCTTTATTTTCTCTATAGTTCCTATTGCATTATAATAATTTACTTTTATATGATCTCCTTTACCCCCACTTAAATGTATGCTTTAGAAGTGTGGATTTTTGACTTCTTGGTTCACTGGCAAATTGCCCAACACTGCCTAGTCCATAGTAGGTCCTCAATATTTAATGAGTGAATACTTACCTTACAGGTTTATTGTGAAAATCAAATGAAATAATATATAAGGAAAGGCTTCATAAGATAAAACACTATAAATATGAGTTATCATTTTTATTATTTCCCTCAGTTGGAGTTGGCCATTTCCTATACCAAACTCATGTTTGTTGGTAAAAATCCCAGTAGCGCTTCATTGCTTAAGGGGGACATATTTAGGTGTCTGTATCATAATTTTTTTCTCTCTGGAAAAAAATGAAGGCCCATTATCTTAAATTTAGGTTGGAATTCTTAATGTCAGAGCTGGGTAGGTAGTAGCCAACTCATTGGCTACAAAATATAGAGATAAAAAGATTTGAAAGGATATACTCAGGAGTAAAATTGAAAGAAAGAACTCAAGCAGATAATCCAAATAGTGCAAACAATGCAGAGAGTAAGATACCAGTTACCAGGCAACAGTGTGGAATATCACAAGAGAAGGTTTTCTGAGTGAGAAAAATAGAAGAAAAGGTAAAAGATAGAATCTGGAGGGTTTTCTGAGATTTTATTGAAAAACCACCTCTACTATATACTATACTATACATCACCTTTGTATAGAAATATATTATACATCACTTTTGGCTTTGCTTATGGGAGCTATTGATAATTTTGAGCTGGTTCAGATACCACCTCTCTGTAACCTTTGACATAGGTAGACTAAGACCATTGTTTCCCTGGAGACACTAAGTGGAAGGCTTGGACAATATATAGAACATTTTGAAGGTGGGAGATAGCACTATTAAGGCTTTTCTGGGCATATCCTCCTGGACCAGATATCAGAGCTGGCCAAGGAATTGTATGTTTAACATCTCCTTTGAAATATACTCTACTTTTCTGGATAGCCTCAACTGATCCCTGAGAAAGAGATGGGATCTAGATGAAAGCAATAAAGGGTAGAAATGCCTGCAAGTCAGCTCCAGAGTTAGAAGGTAACTAGATTGATGATTACTTTTATCTTCAAAGGCACATGGGATTAATGGTCATCCAGTTTTGAACACTGAGCTCAAATTTGGGCTGTAATTTATATTTATTGAGAGGAGTGCCAAATGTCACCTTTTTTTTTCTTTCTCAAGGTCCAGTACTGGTCAGCATGCTCCTTATCCCAACCCTTGGTCTGGCAGATATAGTGAAGGTCATTTTGGGAAACCTCATTTGCTCCGGGAATGTCCAGCTACCAGAATGTCACTTATGGTAGTCATTTTGAGGAAATCATGGGGGTAGAAACTTCTGTGTTTATGAAGTGGGTCTTTTATGTGGAGTATAGTAAGGTAATTCGATCAGTGACAGTATCACTGGGAGTATAGTAGGGTTGCAATTGCTCAAGGACCCAGATGATAAGCTCAAAACCCAGAGGAGAGTATGGACAGAAATATGGTAGCTTGGATGCCCACTGAATATAAGAACATTTTGAAAAACAGGATAAGCGTAAGCAGCAATGAGCGATGCCTCATTTCATTGGAATAGGAGATCAGAGATCAAAGTCCAAGATAATGCCCAGGGGTTTCTGAAGGTTGGGGAAGGTTGCAGCAAACTCTTGGACCACATAGGTGTCACAGATAATGATATAATGTAGGGTAGTATTTCTGATTTGAGGCCACCAAAGATACCCGAGAGCCATACTCACTGTTATAAGTGAGATTGATTCAGTAGAGTGGCTTTGTGGAATGCCTAGATATAGGCTTCCTCTTTCAAAATATACAGTTGACTGACAGTTATCAGTATTCTATGTCTCTAAGTACTGTTGTTCATACAAATCTAACCAATTAGGTGATTCCGCTGAGTATTGGTATACCTCCTCTGCATGCTAGACTACTTTAAGCAGACATACATAAATATGATTACATCAAATTCTCTATCTCATCATCTTCAAAGTTCCAGGAGAAGACATCAGGGAGATCATAAGTAGAGAAGACTGAAGAATAAACCATCCATCAGTGGTATTGGTCAAACCCAAGAACTGCTGAGTATTTAATTGACAGGGGATGAAAAGTCCTCACTTCAGAACTACTGACACCTTGTTAAACATCACACAGACCCTTTGACAGATAAGATGTGCCTCAGAAATTCCATCTTAGGAGTAATAGATATGTATTCCTTTTGTTTAGCCCAGAGAAGATGCTGACATAAGTGGTACAAAATAACCTGAGTCAGGTATTCAAGAAATTTTGAGTTTAATGACAAACAGAAAGCTAATCAAATGAACTATTGCATTCAGAGGAATTTTTAAAATTATGGAGTCCTCAAGGCTGGAAGGTATCTTGGATGTTATACAAATTGTTATAAGCATACCCATCTTGGGGAAGACCTATCTGGAAGACTGCCTTCCAATCATCACTTTTTTTTTCCCTATGCATAAGAAGGAATAGATTTATTGAATGCTATATTGTGTACCTGAAACTAACATGACATTGTGTGTCAACTATACACAAATTTTTCAAAAATTCCTGTTTTCAAACTCATAAAAATACTTTTTAAATAGATGGTAAGTACATAGAGCTCACTGTGGTCAAGGAAAATTCAGTATGGATTTGCTCAAAGAGATATCAAATATATCAGAATAAAAACCCTACTAGAAATAATAAATTAGAGGGGGAGGAGTCAAGATGGCAGAGAAGTAGCAGGCTGAGATGACATCAGGTAGCAGGAGATCAGCTAGATAGCCTATCAAACCATTCCGAACACCTATGAATCCAACAGGAGATCGAAGAGAAGAAGAGCAACAATTCTAGAAACAGAAAATCGACCACTTTCTAAAAGGACCAGCAGAGAAGTGAATCCAACGCGACGGGAAGATAGACCCCGGGGGGAGGGGCCAGCTCCTGGCAAGCTGCGGAGCAACGGAGCACAAAATCAGGACTCTTAAAAGTCTGCTCCACGGAGGGACATCGCTCCAGAGGCTAAACTGGGGTGAAGACCTCGAGGGGACAGCGTGGACTCAGGTCCCGCGGGGTCACAGAAAGATCAGGGGTGTCTGAGTGTCGCAGAGCTCACAGGTATTAGAGCAGGGAAGCCGACTGCGGAGACAGAGCTGAGGAGTGAGCTCTCAGCTCGGGGTTACCTTGAACCAAGTGCGGCTGGAGGCTGGGGAGATGGGAGTGATTAAGCGCTTTTCTCTGAAGGCACACTGAAGACTGGGGCCCCGAGCTCTCGGCTCCTCCAAGCGGGAGATTGGGAGGCCGCCATTTTCATTCCCGTCCTCCGGAACTCTACGGAAAGCATTCAGGGAACAAAAGCCCCAGAAAGCGAACCTGAGAGGAAGACTTAGCCTGGCCCCTGGTAAGGGCGGTGCAATTCCGCCTGGGGCAGAGACACTTGAAAACCACTACAACAGGCCCCTCTCCCAGAAGATCAACAATAAATCCAGCCAAGACCAAGTTCACTTAACAAGGAGAACAGCGGAATTCCAGAGCACATCTTCCTGGGGTCTTTGCCACCCTGTTAGTATTACATTTGCTCCTTCATATATTCTTATCTGGACAAAATGACAAGACAGAAAAACTCACCACAAAAAAAAAGAACAGGAGGCAGGACCGAAGGCTAGGGACCTAATCAATACAGACATTGGTAATATGTCAGATCTGGAATTCAGGACGACGATTCTCAAGGTTCTAGCCGGGCTCGAAAAAGGCATGGAAGATATTAGAGAAACCCTGTCAGGAGAAATAAAAGCCCTTTCTGGAGAAATAAAAGAACTAAAGTCTAATCAAGTTGAAATAAAAAAAGCTATTAATGAGGTGCAATCAAAAATGGAGGCTCTTACTGCTAGGATAAATGAGGCAGAAGACAGAATTAGTGATATAGAAGACCAAATGGCAGGGAATAATGAAGCAGACCAAAAGAGAGACAATCAACTACTGGACCACGAGGGGAGAATTCGAGAGATAAGTGATGCCATAAGACGAAACAACATTAGAATAATTGGGATTCCAGAAGAAGAAGAAAGAGAAATAGGAGCAGAAGGTATACTGGAGAGGATTATTGTAGAGAATTTCCCTAATATAGCAAGGGGAACAAGCATCAAAATCCAGGAGGCGCAGAGAACACCTCTCAAAATCAGTAGGAACCGACCCACACCCCGCCATCTAATAGTAAAATTTACAAGTCTTAGCGACAAAGAGAAAATCCTGAAAGCAGCACGGGACAAGAAGTCTGTAACGTACAATGGTAAAAATATTAGATTGGCAGGAGACTTATCCACAGAGACCTGGCAGGCCAGAAAGAACTGGCATGATATATTCAGAGCACTAAACGAGAAAAACATGCAGCCAAGAATACTTTATCCAGCTAGGTTATCATTGAAAATAGAAGGAGAGATTAAAAGCTTCCAGGACAAACAAAAACTGAAAGAGTTTGTAAACACCAAACCAGCTCTACAGGAAATATTGAAAGGGGTCCTCTAAGCAAAGAGAGACCCTAAAAGTATTACCAGAAAGGAACAGAGACATTATACAGTAACAATCACCATACAGGCAATACAATGGCACTAAACTCATATCTCTCAATAGTTACCCTGAATGTAAATGGGCTAAATGCCCCAATCAAAAGACACAGGGTTTCAGAATGGATAAAAAAACAAAACCCATCCATATGCTGCCTACAAGAAACTCATCTTAGACCTGAAGACACCTCCAGATTGAAAGTGAGGGGGTGGAAAACAATTTACCATGCTAATGGACATCAGAAGAAAGCTGGGGTGGCAATCCTTATATCAGATCAATTAGATTTTAAGCCAAAGACTATAATAAGAGATGAGGAAGGACACTATATCATACTCAAAGGGTCTGTCCAACAAGAAGATCTAACAATTTTAAATATCTATGCCCTAACATGGGAGCAGCCAACTATATAAACCAATTAATAACAAAATCAAAGGAACACATTGACAAGAATACAATAATAGTTGGAGACTTTAATACACCCCTCACTGAAATGGACAGATCATCCAAGCAGAAGATCAACAAGGAAATAAAGGTCTTAAATGACACACTGGACGAGAA
>ML099395.1:23504-34432 GCA_003697995.1 Taxidea taxus jeffersonii
CAGATCAATTAGATTTTAAGCCAAAGACTATAATAAGAGATGACGAAGGACACTTCATCATACTCAAAGGGTCTGTCCAACAAGAAGATCTAACAATTTTAAATATCTATGCCCCTAACATGGGAGCAGCCAACTATATAAACCAATTAATAACAAAATCAAAGGAACACATTGACAAGAATACAATAATAGTTGGAGACTTTAATACACCCCTCACTGAAATGGACAGATCATCCAAGCAGAAGATCAACAAGGAAATAAAGGTCTTAAATGACACACTGGACGAGAAGGACATCACAGATATATTCAGAACATTCCATCCCAAAGCAACAGAATACACATTCTTCTCTAGTGCCCATGGAACATTCTCCAGAATAGATCACATCCTGGGTCATAAATCAGGTCTCAACAGGTATCAAAAGATTGGGATCATTCCCTGCATATTTTCAGACCACAATGCTCTGAAGCTAGAACTCAATCACAAGAGGAAATTTGGAAAGAGCACAAATACATGGAGACTCAACAGCATCCTTCTAAAAAATGAATGGGTCAACCAGGAAATTAAAGAAGAATTGAAAAAAACCATGGAAACAAATGATAATGAAAACACAACGGTCCAAAATCTGTGGGACACAGCAAAGGCAGTCCTGAGAGGAAAATATATAGTGATACAAGCCTATCTCAAGAAACAGGAAAGGTCTCAAATACACAACCTAATCCTACACCTAAAGGAGCTCGAGAAAGAACAACAAAGAAAGCCTAAACCCAGCAGGAGAAGAGAAATAATAAAGATCAAAGCAGAAATCAATGAAATAGAAACCAAAAAAACAATAGAACAAATCAATGAAACTAGGAGCTGGTTCTTTGAAAGAATTAATAAGATTGATAAACCCCTGGCCAGACTTATCCAAAAGAAAAGAGAAAGGACCCAAATAAATAAAATCATGAATGAAAGAGGAGAGATCACAACCAACACCAAAGAAATACAAACAATCATAAGAACATATTATGAGCAACTCTATGCCAACAAATTTGACAATCTGGAAGAAATGGATGCTTTCCTAGAGACATATAAACTGCCAAAACTGAACCAGGAAGAAATAGAAAACCTGAATAGGCCCATAACCAGTAAGGAGATTGAAACAGTCATCAAAAATCTCCAAACAAACAAAAGCCCAGGGCCAGATGGCTTCCCAGGGGAATTCTACCAAACATTTAAAGAAGAATTAATTCCTATTCTCCTGAAACTGTTCCAAAAAATAGAAATGGAAGGAAAACTTCCAAACTCATTTTATGAGGCCAGCATCACCTTGATCCCCAAACCAGACAAGGATCCCATCAAAAAAGAGAATTACAGACCAATATCCTTGATGAACATAGATGCGAAAATTCTCACCAAAATACTAGCCAATAGGATCCAACAGTACATTAAAAGGATTATTCACCACGACCAAGTGGGATTTATTCCAGGGCAGCAGGGTTGGTTCAACATCCGCAAATCAATCAATGTGATACAGTACATTAACAAAAGAAAGAACAAGAACCATATGATACTCTCAATAGATGCTGAAAAAGCATTTGACAAAGTGCAACATTCCTTCCTAATCAAAACTCTTCAAAGTGTAGGGATAGAAGGCACATACCTCAATATTATCAAAGCCATCTATGAAAAACCCACGGCAAGTATCATTCTCAATGGAGAAAAACTGAGAGCTTTTCCGTTAAGGTCAGGAACACGGCAGGGATGTCCGCTATCACCACTGCTATTCAACATAGTACTAGAAGTCCTAGCCTCAGCAATCAGACAACAAAAAGAAATTAAAGGCATCCAAATCGGCAAAGAAGAAGTCAAACTATCGCTCTTTGCAGATGATATGATACTATATGTGGAAAACCCAAAAGGCTCCACTCCAAAACTGCTAGAGCTTGTACAGGAATTCAGTAAAGTGTCAGGATATAAAATCAATGCACAGAAATCAGTTGCATTTCTTTACACCAACAACAAGACAGAAGAAAGAGAAATTAAGGAGTCAATCCCATTTACAATTACACCCAAAAGCATAAGATACCTAGGAATAAACCTAACCAAAGCGGCAAAGAATCTATACTCAGAGAACTATAAAGTACTCATGAAAGAAATTGAGTAAGACACAAAGAAATGGAAAAATGTTCCATGCTCATGGATTGGAAGAATAAATATTGTGAAAATGTCTATGCTACCTAAAGCTATCTACACATTTAATGCAATGCCTATCAAAATCCCATCCAATTTTTTCAAAGAAATGGAACAAATAATCCTAAAATTTATATGGAACCAGAAAAGACCTCGAATAGCCAAAGGAATATTGAAAAAGAAAGCCAAAGTTGGTGGCATCACAATTCCCGACTTCAAGCTCTACTACAAAGCTATCATCATCAAGACAGTATGGTACTGGCACAAAAACAGACACGTAGATCAATGGAACAGAATAGAGAGCCCAGAAATAGACCCTCAACTTTATGGTCAACTAATGGAAAGAATATCCAGTGGAAAAAAGACAGCCTCTTCAACAAATGGTGTTGGGAAAATTGGACAGCCACATGCAGAAAAATGAAACTAGACCATTACCTTATACCACACACGAAAATAGACTCAAAATGGATGAAGGACCTCAACGTGAGAAAGGAATCCATCAAAACCCTTGAGGAGAACACAGGCAGCAACCTCTTTGACCTCAGCCGCAGCAACTTCTTCCTAGGAACAACGCCAAAGGCAAAGGAAGCAAGGGAAAAAATGAACTATTGGGACTTCATCAAGATCAAAAGCTTTTGCACAGCAAAGGACACAGTCAACAAAACCAAAAGACAACTGACAGAATGGGAGAAGATATTTGCAAACGACATATCAGATAAAGGGCTAGTATCCAAAATCTATAAAGAGCTTAGCAAACTCAACACCCAAAGAACAAATAATCCAATTTTAGTATATGTGCTGCTAAAGCGAGCACAAGAACAAATAATCCAATCAAGAAATGGGCAGAGGACATGAACAGACATTTCTGCAAAGAAGACATCCAGATGGCCAACAGGCACATGAAAAAGTGCTCCACATCACTGGGCATCAGGGAAATACAAATCAAAACCACAATGAGATACCACCTCACACCAGTCAGAATGGCTAAAACGAACAAGTCAGGAAATGACAGATGCTGGCGAGGATGTGGAGAAAGGGGAACCCTCCTACACTGTTGGTGGGAATGCAAGCTGGTGCAACCACTCTGGAAAACAGCATGGAGGTTCCTCAAAAAATTGAAAATATAGCTACCTTATGACCCAGCAATTGCACTACTGGGTATTACCCTAAAGATACAAACATAGTGATCCAAAGGGGCACGTGTACCCGAATGTTTATAGCAGCAATGTCCACAATAGCCAAGTTATGGAAAGAACCTAGATGTCCATCAACAGATGAATGGATAAAGAAGAAGTGGTATATATATACAATGGAATACTATGCAGCCATCCAAAGAAATTAAATCTTACCATTTGCGACAACATGGATGGAACTAGAGCGTATTATGCTTAGCGAAATAAGTCAACTGGAGAAAGACAACTATCACATGATCTCCCTGATATGAGGAAGTGGAGATGCAACGGGGGTGGGAGTTAAGGTGGTAGGAAAAGAAAAAATGAAACAAGATGGGATCGGGAGGGAGACAAACCAAAAGAGACTCTTAATGTCATAAAACAAACTGAGGGGGGAGGGGGGGAGAGAGGTTGGGAGAGGGTGTTGGGGTTACATTATATGTTTAAATAAAAAAGCTTAAATTAAAAAAAAAGATTGATAAACACCTGAACAGACTATTCAAAAAGAAAAGAAAAAGGACCTGAATTAACAAAATCATGAATGAAAGAGGAGACCAACACCAAAGAAATACAATTATAAGAGAGTAATGAAGAATTATATGCCAATGAATTAGGCAATCTGGAAGAAATGGATGCATTCCTAAAATATATAAACTACTAAAACTGAAACAGAAAGAAAAATAAAAGCTGAACAGACCCATAACCAGAAAGGAAATTGAATCTGTAATCAAAAATCTCCCCCCAAAATAAGATTGCTGGGCCAGATGGCTTCCCAGTAGAATTCTACCAAAAATGAAAAGAATTAATATTGATTTTTCTGAAACTTCTCCAGAAATTAGAAATGGAAGGAAAAATCCCAAACTCATTCTATGAAGCCAGCATTACCTTGATCCCAAAACCAGACAAATATCCTACCAAAATGGAGATTACAGAGAAATATCTCAGATGAACATTGGTGCCAAAATACTCAGCAAGATACTTGCTAATAGTATCCAACAGTACATTAAAAGGATTATTCACCATGACCAAGTGGGATTTATTCCTTGGGCTGCAGGCATGGTTCACTGTGCACAAAACAATGGGATACACCGTATTAATGAAAGAATAAGAACAATATGATCCTCTCAGTAGATGCAGAAAGAATATTTGACAAAGTACAGCATCTTTTCTTGGTTAAAATTCTTCAAAATATAGGGATAGAGGGAATGTATCTCAATATCATTAAAGCCATCTATGAAAAGAGCACAGCAAGTTTCATTCTCAATGGGGAAAATAAAACAAAGATCTTTTTCTTAAGGTCAAGAACATGACAAGGTTGCCCATTCTCACCACTTTTATTCAATATAGTTCAATATAGTATTAGAAGTCCTAGCCTCGGTAATTAAACAACAGAAAGAGATAAAAGGCATTGAAGTTGTCAAAGAAGAAGTCACTCTTGCTCTTTGCAGATGACATGATACTTTAGGCAGAAAACCCAAAAGACTCCATCCCCAAATTACTAGAACTCATATAGCAATTCAGCAATGTGGCAAGATACAAAATCAATGCACAAAATCCGTTGCATTTCTATACACTAACAAAGTGACTGAAGAAAGAGAAATTAAGGAATTGATTCCATTTTCAATCGCACCAAAACTCACAAGGTACCAAGGATTAAGCCTAACAATATACAATATGTAAACAGATTTATACTCTAGAAACTACAGAACACTTATGAAAGACATTGAGGAAGACAGAAAGAGAGGCAAAAATATTTCATGCTCAGATTGGAAGAAGAAATATTGTAAAAATGTTTATGCTGTCCAGAGCAATCTACACTTTCAATGTAATCCCTATCAAAATACCATTGACATTTTTCACAGAGCTGGAACAAATAATCCTAAAATTTGTATGGAGCCAGAAAAGACCCTGAGTTGCCAGGGGAATGTTGAAAAAGAAAACCAAAGCTGGGGACATCACAATGTCTAACTTCAAGCTCTATTACAAAGCTGTGATCATCAAAACAGCATGGTATTGACATACATCAATGGACAGAATAGAGAGCCTAGATATGGACCCTCAACTCTATAGTCAACTTATCTTCAACAAAGCAGGAAAGACTATCCAATGGAAATAAGAGAGTATCTTCAATAAATGGTGCTGGGAAAACTAGACAGCCACATGCAGAAGAATGAAACTGGGCCATTCTCTTACACCATACACAAAGGTAAACTCAAAATGGATGAAAGACCTAAATGTGAGACAGGAATCCACCAAAACCCTAGAGGAGAACATAGGTAGTAACCTCTCGGACATTGGCCACAGTGACTTCTTTCAAGACATGTCTCTAAAGGCAAGGGAAACAAAAGCAAAAATGAACTTCTGGGACTTCATCAAGATAAAAAAGTTCTGCACAGCAAAGGGAACAGTTAACAAAACTAAGAGGCAACCCACGGATTGGGAGAAGATATTTGCAAATGACATTATGGATAAAGGGCTGGTGTCCAAGATCCATAAAGAATTTCTCAAACTCAACACCCAAAAACAAATAATCCAGTCAAGAAATGGACAGAAGTCATAAAAAGACAGTTCTCCAAAGAAGACATACAATTCGCTAACAGACACATGATATTGTGCTCCACATCCCAAGCCATCAGGGAAATACAAATTAAAGCCACAATGAGATACCACCTTACACCAGTTAGAATGGCAAAAATTAACAGGGCAAGAAACAAGTGTTGGTGAGGACATGGGGAAAGGAACCCTCTTACACTCTTGGGGGGAATGCATGTTGGTACAGCCATTCTGGAAAACGGTATGGATGTTCCTCAAGATGTTAAAAATAGAGCTATTCTACTGCTCAGCAATTGCAGTACTAGGTAATTACCCCAAATATATAGACATGGTGAAAAGAAGGGGTATCTACATTCTAATGTTCATAGAAGCAATGTCTACAATAGCCAAACTATGGAAGGAGCCAAGATGCACTTCAACAGTTGAATGGATAAAGAAGATGTGGTTCATATATACAATGGAATATTATTCAGCCATCACAAAGGATGAATACCTATCATTTGTGTCAACATGGATGCTAAGTGAAATAAGTCAAGCAGAGAAAGATAATTATCATATGCTTTCACTCATATGTGGAACATAAGGAATGACATGGAGGATCATAGGGGATGGGAGGGAAGAGTGAATAGGAAGAAATCAGAGAGACAATCAAACCATGATAGACTCTTGACTCTAGGAACCAAACTGAGGGTTACAGAAGGGAGGGGTGTGGGGGAATAGGGTAGCCATGTAATGGGTATTAAGGAAGACATGTGATATGATGAGCAATGGGTGTTACATGTAACTAATGAATTGTTGAACACTCCATCAAAAACTAGTGATGTACTGTATGTTGGCTAATTCAACATAAAAAAAAGAAAAAACAACTCTTCACCCTGTAGGGATAGAGGTAATATACTTCAATATCATAAAAGTCATATAGGAAATAATCACAATGAATATCATTCTCAATGGGGAAAAACTGAGGGCTTTTCCCCTAAGGTCAGGAACATGACAAGGATGTCCATTCTCTCCACTGTTGTTCAACATATTACTGGAAGTCCTAGGCTCAGCAATCAGATAACAAAAGGAAGCAAAAGTCATTCTGATCAGCAAAGAAGAAGTGAAACTTTCACTCTTCATAGATGACAAGATACTTTGTGTGGAAAACTCCCCAAAAAATCCACCAAAAATTGATACTACAGATATAGGAAATCAGAAAAGTAGCAGGATATAAAAATCAAAACCCCAAACCAGTTGCATTTCTATATACTATCAATGAGGCAGAAGAAAAATAAATCAAGGAACCAAAAACCATAAGATGCCTAAGAACAAATTTAACCAAAGAGGTAAAGGATCTGTACTCTAAAACTATAGGACACTTATGAAAGAAGTTGAAGAACACAAAGAAATTGAAAAACATTCCTTGCTCATAGACTGGAAGAACAGATATTGTTAAAATGTCTATGCTACCCAAAGCAATCTACACATTCAATGCAATCCCTATCAAAATACTATCAGCATTTTTCACAGAGCTGGAACAAGCAATCCTAAAATTTGTATGGAACCAGAAAAGATCCTGAATAGCCAATGGAATGTTAAATAGTAAACCAAAGCTGGCGGCATCAAAATTCCACACTTCAAGATGTATTATGAAGATGTAGTCATCAAGACAGTGTGATACTGGCACAAAAAGAAACATATAGATTACTAGAAGAGAGTAGACAACCTAGAAGTGGACCCTCAATTCTATTGTCAACTAATCTTTGACAAAGCAGGAAAGAATATCCAATGGGAAAGGGCAGTCTCTTCAACAAATGGTGTTGGGAAATCGGACCACCATATGTAGAAGAATGAGACTGGATCAATTTCTTACAACATACACAGAAACACTCAAAGTGGATAAAAGACCTAAATGGGAGGCAGGAATCCATCAAAATCCAAGAAGAGAAGGCAGGTAGCAACTTTCTTTACCTTGGCCACAGCAACTTCTTATTAGACACATCTCCAAAGTCAAGACAACAAAAGCAAAAAGTGAACTATTGGGATGTTGTGAGGATAAAAAGCTTTTGCACAGCAAAGGAAAGAGTTAACAAAACTAAAAGACAACCTACGGGATGGAATAAGATATTAACAATGTGACATTACAGATAAAGAGCTAGTATCCAAAATCTATAAAGTTATCAAACTCAGTACCCAAGAAACAAAAAATCCAGTCAATAAATGGACAGAAGACAGGAACAGATATATCCCCAAGAAGACATACAAATGGCCAAGAGACACATAAGAAAATTCTCAGTATCACTCAGCATCAGGGTAACAGAAATCAATACCACAATGAAGTACCACCTCACACTGTTCAGAATGGCTAAAATTAACAACTCAGAAAAAAACAGATGTTGGCTAGGATATGGAGAAATTTCATGGGAATTCAAACTGGCACAGCCACTCTGGAAAACAGTATGGAGGTTAAAGATAGAACTACCCTAAGACCCAGAAATTGCAGTACTAGGTATTTATTCAAAGGATACAAATAATTAATTTGAAGGGGCACATGCATCCTCACGTTTATAGCAGCAGTGTCCACAATAGCTAACCTATGGAAAGCCTAGATATATGTCCATCATCAGATGAATGGCTAAAGAAGATGAGGTGTATATATACATAGTATATGTACACGCATACACACACACATGCACACACACACACACAAGAATATTACTCAGCTATGAAAAAGAATGAAATCTTGCCATTTGCAATGACATGGATGGAACTCGAGGGTATTATGCTGAACAAAGTAAATCAGTCAGAGAAAGACAAATACTATGATTTCATTGTGAAATTTAAGCAACAAAACAGATGAACATAGAAGTGAGAGAAAAATAAAATAAGATGCAAACATAGAGGGAAGCAAATCATGTCTCTTCACTATAGGAAACAAACTGAGGGTTGCTGAGGTGGGTGGAGCTATGGAGTAATTGGGTGATGGGCATTAAGGAGTGCCCTTGAAGTGATGGGCACTGAGTGTTGTATGCAACTAATCACTAAATTCTACCTCTGAATCTATTAATACATTGTGTGTTAAGTAAATTGAATTTAAAGTAAAACAAATTTTAAAAATGGGCAGAGGAACTGAATAAACATTTTTACAAAGAATACATACAGATAGTGAGGAGACACATTAAAAGATGCTCAGCATCACTAATCATCAGGGAAGCATAAATTACAACCACAGTGAGATATTATCTTACTCCTGTCAGTGTAACTAGAATCAAAAAGATAAGAAATAATTCAAAAAGATATATGCAGCCCTTATTTATTGCAGCATTATCACATACTTATACATAATAGAATATTACTCAGCCAGTAAAATGATATATTTCCTTTTGCAACAACATGGATGGACCCAGATGGTAGTATGCTAAGTGAAATAAGTCAAACAGAGAAAAAATAAATACCATATGACTTCACTTATATGTTGGATCTAAAAAGTAAAACATGATGCCCCCAGCTTTGTTTTTATTTTTCAACATTTTCTTGGTGATTTGAGGTCTTTTCTGGTTCCATACAAATTTTAGGATTATTTGTTCAAACTGTGAAAAATGTTGATAGTATTTTGATAAGGATTTCATTGAATGTGTAGATTGCTCTGGGCAGCTTAGACATTTTCACAATGTTTATTCTTCCAATCTGTGAGCATGGAATGTTTTTCCATCTTTTTGTGTCTTCTTCAATTTCTTTCATAAGTGTTCTGTAGTTTCCAGAATATAGATCCTTTAACTGGTTAGGTTTTTTCCCTAGGTGTCTTATGTTTTTTATTGCTATTGTAAATGGAGTTGATTACCTAATTTCTTTTTCTACAGTTACATTTTTGGTGTATAGAAAAGCAACTTAGATGAAGGAAAGAAAAAAGAGTGTTAAAAGAAGCAGAGTTACCTGCCTATTAAGCGTGGAGCCACCTATCAGGGATGTGGGAGTGTACTTAACTCTGGGCCCTAAATTGCGATGTAGATTAATGGACAACTCCTATGCTACAGAAGTGAAAGTGTATATTTTGTTGCAGGAATTTGAGCTTAATATGTTAAAACTACTGCTCAGTCACATTCATAATGAGAATGGGCAATTGACAGGTAAGGAAAATCAGGAAGCAATTTCTGTTTTCAAATCTCTTAACCATCTTTTACTGGTATACTGGTCTAGAATCCTTAGCGATAGGATAATAGCCAGAGCTGGCCTGGCACGGGAACAAAGTGATGTTGGCAGCAGAAGCCCAAATTGAAGTAGAGAGGTATAGGTCTTCCATAACCTGCAGCCAGAAGATCCAAGACCAAGAATAAATGTAGACATCGAATGACAAATAACAGCAGCCTTTCAACATTATTATTATTTTCTTTAGTCATCCCCTTAACTCCTAATGAGGATAGCTATCAGTAATGTTTACTAGAGAGCCAGCATTAGATCATGGGGAGCAGAGACATGGTTTAATGTATCATTGAATTTATCTGACCCACTCTACTTAAGACCCTACACTATGAGTACCACTTTATAATTTTAAAGTACTTTTTTCACATCCAGCATTTTTTATCTAACTTTGTTTATCTAATTTATTACCTAACTTCTCACAATGGAACTGTGAGGGCAAGTTAAAGAAAATCTTTGTTTTATTGCTATTGAACCCTGTTGAACCCTTGTGCACTGTTGGTGAAAATGTAAACTGATAAAGCCCCTGTGAAAAGCAGTATGGAGTTTCCTCAGAATATTAGAAAATAGAAATACCATATAAACCAGTAATTTCACTACTGGGTATTTAACTGAAGAAAATAAAGACTAACTCAGAAAGATATATACACCCCCTTGTTTATTAAGAGGTCAAGTATTGATATACTCATTTCACAATGGTGGAAACTAAGACTAAAATTTATTAAGGTTACTTAATAAATAGGAAAGCCAGGACCCAATCTCAGGGCTATTGGTTCTGTGTTTTAGGAAAAGATTAAAGCAGAGTAAGAGTGAATAGAATACCCTCATAGTCCCAGTCTTACAATCTGTGA
>RCUC01119310.1:0-51863 GCA_003697995.1 Taxidea taxus jeffersonii
TAAACTCCAATTTAATAATAGTCTTATTTTTATTTAGTTAGATTATAGTTAAAACTTAGGGTGTTTTTCAATAATATTATAGCTCTTTCATCATTCAGGGATGTAAAACTTGAATGCTCATAGTCAGTGTATAAAGTTGGTGTACAAAAGTTAATCAAGAGATGTATTAGAAATAATATTTTTAGAAGAATAAAGTTCCAAATTTGGGACTGATCAAATAAAGTCTAAATCAGGTGCATTTTGGTGGTATATCAAAAAATTGTTACTCCCACTTTTACTGAGGCCTTTTTTATGCATAAGAGAGACTAGATAGAGTTAAAGACAGTGTGGTTGGGATTTATTGGTAATTAAACTTCTATTGGTCCTTATTACGTGCTAATCACTGTGTTTTCTATACATTATTTCATTTATTTCTCACCACAATTTATTAATTATTATTTTTGCCATGCTTTAGATAGGAAATGAGGTTAAATCAATGGCAGATCAAGGATTCTAATGCAGTTCTGTCCAATCCTGAAGGCTGAACATGACAGTGCATTGTGTATGTGAATATCTATCTCTAGTGGTACAACAGAGATAAGGTCAAGAATGCCTGTGCTACGCTATAGGATAGATAACACCAACTCATATCCATAAGATGCTATATAGTTTACATGGCATAGTCACATTTTATTTATTTTTAATTTTTGTATTTCCTTCAAACCTCATTATATTACTGTGAAATAGTGTTATTATTACCATATCCATTATATAAATGAGGAAATTGAGAATAAGGAGTGTTGAATAAATTGCCTAAATTTGTACAGCTGGTAAGACACAGATCCAAGATAAAACTCAGGCCTCTAACTTAAGGTCCCCTTAGTATATCCACTACATTTCATTGCTTCCAAATGTAAACATAACAGTTATCAAAATCAAGCATGTCTGTGCCCACATGGACTAAATATAAACTTAAGTTGCTGTTTTTTATTTCCCTCTTGTAAATAGATAGATCAAAAAACAATCCTGGTAGACTTTGGGCTACATGGCACCTAGAATATTCCATGAAAAATTTAAAAAATCTCTGAATTATGAACATAAAGTATTTGTATACACTAAGCCTGTCATAGAGAAGATCAACATCTGGCTCTTGGTTTGGTAAGGATATTGTAATTGGAAAATTAAAATGGGGATAGAGAATATTTAAAGAGAAATGTCACTGCAGAGTCCTTGACATGCATTCCACAAAAGAGTTAGAAGGGATATATAACTAAAAAGAAAACACTGTCAGATTTCCAAGGCATAGGATTTAGCTATAACTGTTTTATCTAGAGGTAGATCAGATATTTTTTCTGTCTCATGATTTATAAGGTACAAGAAATAACTTCCCTGTCTAGATTATTTTTGCCATTGCAGTGACTGCTGTCTTCATCATTAGACTTTATTTTTATGGATTGGAGGTATTATCTCCAAGAAAATTCATAAAAGTGTCCACTTGCCTCCATGGAAATCTATATTGTATATAAATCATTATGAAATTGTTTTTAATCACAACTAGTAAGGGAAAAGAGTACATTGCACTAATGTGAGGAAAAGTAGACAGAAAAGCCAGAAAGCCTATGCCATTCTATTAGAAAGAGAGGCCCAGTTTTGGTGCTGGGAGACTGTCATTCATTCAATTAGTCATTCAACAAACGCACGGTGAGGTCCTGCTGTATGTAAGATGCTGTCCTAGGTGCTGAGATACAGCTCTGCCAGCTATGAGCTTGTGTTCTCAAAGCCACTTGAGAAGAGCAGGGTAGTAGTACATGCTAGTCTCTCTTCCCTCATCCTTTCCCGCTTTCTGAAAGACGTTGTCAAGTCACCAAACCTAAAGTATTTTGGGTCAAATGTATTTCACCTGAAAAAACATGCAATAAAAAAATAATGATTCTGGAAAGAATACATTTTTGGAAGACATCTTCACTTCTTTTTCTTCTGGGCAGAATAGAGAGTTCCAGGATGTGGAACAGCAAAGAGTGGATTCAAAACATTACATAGATCCAAAACATTACAACAGAGAATATGTTTGAGAAAGATATTCCACAGTCTGGCATATTATCCCAGAAACCGGTGAAGGCTTAAGCAATGTGAAATGATACCTCTTACCCTTGAGAGATTCCCCAGGTTAACTCAGGTTCTTGTTATGCCAGGATTATTTCTGATATAGCAGTTGCACAGGTGGCAAAATGTCTTTTGCTAACAGGACCGATTCACCATAAGAATTTCACTCATGGAGGATATTTCTCCTGCTTTTCTTTGTCCAAGGAGATAGGGAGAACATGAGATGGAGAATGAGAAGGGGAGACACAGACTCCCTAAATTTTGAGAATGGAATTTTATAGGCTTGAAAAGAAGTATATGGTACAATAAATATAGTTTAGAACAGCAGTTCATCAAGTATGGTCTGGGGACTCTTGGGGCTCCTTCAGACTGTTTTGGGATGACATGCTATCAAAACTCTTTTTATAATAAGATCAAAATGTCATTTACACTTTTCATTCATTCTCTCATAAATGATTGTTGGAATTTTCCAGTGGCTTGACAAGATGTTTGATATCATAACAGATGGAATGCGGAAGTAGATGAGGATCCAGTTGCTTCTATTATGCAAGACACTTAGGTTTTTGTAGAAATGTAAAATAATGCCACATTTCTCACTACTTTTTAAAAATATAGCTGTTTTGTAAAAATATGTTATAGGTGATGTGCTTGTTAGAGCTCTTTTAGGAAAAATTAATAGTTTAATTTTTTTACATTCTGTTTAATTTCTGCTATGATGTACATAACATATAACATAGAGAGATACAAGTTCCTTGGAGTCCTCAAGAATTTTTAAGATCACAAAGGGGTCCCGAGACAAAAAAAAAAGAGAGAGAGAGAGAGAGAGAGAATTGGTGCCTTATAGTATTAAAGGACAAGAATTTTTCAGATATTCGTTAGAATGTAAGAGAAGAAAATTACAAATTAGCTTTTGCTTTTCCTTAAAAGTAGATTGAAAAATGAAGAAAAAGTGCGAAACAGAAATAGAAGCTCTATATTCCGTGAAATTATGGAAAACCTAAAATTCTGATCTAAAACATTTGAAGAATGGCTACATACAGTGAAATTTAGATTAGCATAAGAGAAAGTGACACCACAAGATGGCTGCTGCTGAAAACATTGGGCCAAGATGGCAGAATACACAATTCTCCTAATAGGTAGTACATCTTAACTTATCGTCTATTGTGATATAATTCATATGCCATAGAATTCACCTTTTGAAAGTGTACGATTCAGTGGTTTTAATACATTCACAAGCTTGTGTTACCATCACCACTCTCTAATTCTAGAATATTTTTGTCACCAAAAGAAACCTGTACCCATTAGCTGGCATACCTCATTCTCCCCAACTTCTAATCTACTTTCTACTTCTGTGGATTTGTTATTTTTATATAAATGGTATCATATAATATGTAACCTTTGTGTCTGGATTATTTTATTACAATATATTATATTACAACATATTCAAAATTCATCCATGTTGTGGCATGTGTCAATTTGTCATTCATTTTTTGGCAAAATAATATTCTATTGTATGGATATACTACAAATTGTCTATCCATTTATTGGTCAGCGGACATTTGGGTTGTTTCTTGGTTTTGTTTTGTTTGTTTTGTTTTACTCTTAGGAATAATGCTGTTATGAGAATTTGAGTCTGAATTTTTCCATGGACATGTTTTTAATTCTCTTGTGTATGCATCTAGGTATGGATTTTTTGAATCTTATGATAACTCTGTTTAACTATTTGGGAAACTGCTAAACTGTTTCCAGAGCCATCTATATCATTTTACATTTCTGAGCAATGAATGGAGTTCCAATTTCTTTGCATCCTCACCAACACTTAGTCATCTTTTAAATCATACGCATCCTTGTGGGTGTGAAGCAGTACTTTTTATTTGTGTTTATTTTACTTTTTGTTTGTGTTTCCCTCTTCTCATGTGTTTATTGGTCATTTATATATCCTGTTCAGAGAAATATCTATTCAAATGCTCTATTTTAAAAAATTGTGTTGTCTTTTTATTGTTGAGTTATAGGAGTTTTTATATATTTTAGGTATTGTTCATTTATTAGATATATGATGGTAAATACTTTGTACCATTCTTTGAGTTGTTTTTTTACTTGTTTGATGCTGTCCTCTAATATACAATGTTTTACAGTTTCATGAAGTCCAACTTAAAATTTTTCTTTTGAGCCACCTGGGTGGCTCAGTTGGTTAAACATCCGACTCTTTTTTTTTTTTTTTATTTGACAGACAGAGACCACAAGCAGGCAGAGAGGCATGCAGAGAGAGAGAGGAGGAAGCAGGCCCCATGCAGCACAAAGAGCCCGATGCGGGGCTCGATCCCAGGACCCTGGGATCATGACCTGAGCTGAAGGCAAAGGCTTTAACCCACTGAGCCACCCAGGCGCCCCAAACATCCGACTCTTGGTTTTGACTGGGTCGTGAGATCCAGCCCTGTGTGAGACTCCACACACAGTGTTGAGTCTGCTTAAGATTCCTTCTCTTCCTCTCCCTTGCTCCCTGACCCAAATAAATAAGTAATTTTTTTTTAAATAAAGTTTTTCTTTTGTTACTTTGCTTCTGGTATCATATCTAAAAAAATCACTACTTAATCCAAAATTACAAAGATTTATGCCTATGTTTTCTTCTAAGAACTATGCATTTTCAGCTATATATATTTAGATCTTTGATCCATTTTAAGTTAATTTGTGTATATGGTATGAGTTGGGGGTTCAACTCTATGATTTTGGATTTGGATATCCATTATTTCCAGTATCATTTGTTAAAAAGACTATTCTTCCCCCCATTGAATTATCTTGTCACCATTGCCAAAAATCAAATGACCATAAATATAAGGGTTTTCCCCTCTATACTCTTTATTCTACTCCATTGACCTATATACCAGTGTTATATTATCTTGATTACTGTTGCATTGTGATAAATTTTGAAATCAGGAAATGTGAGTCCTGCCACTTTGTTCTTTTCAGGATTGTTTTGGCTATTCTGGGTCCCTTACATTTCCAAATAAATTTTAAAATCAGTGTATCCATTTCTACAAAAAAGAGCAGCCAGGATTTTGATAGGCATTTCATTGAATCCCTGTTGGGGATTATTGCTATTTTATCAATCTTGTGGTTTATCCTTTATCCTGTTAACACAGTTTATTACATTGATTAATTTTCATATGATAAACAAATCTTGCATTGCTGGGTTAAATTTTATGTCATAGTGTATAACTTTTTGTGTGTTTCTGTATTTAATTAGTATTTTGTGGAGGATTTTTGTGTCTATATTCCCAAAGTTTATTGAGCTGTAGTTTTCTTGTGTGTCTTCAGTTTTGGAATCCAGATAATACTTATTTCATAGAATGAATTGGAAGGGTTACCTTCTCTTCTATTTTTTGGAAGCATTCCCTTTGTGTGTGTGAAGAATTGGTATCAATTATTTCTTAAATATTTGGTGGAATTCACCACTGAAACCATCTCATTCTAAGATTTCTTTTTTTCCCTGTGGGAAATTTTGGATTACTAATTCAATTCAAATCTCTTTGCTTATTATAGTTCTTTTCAAGTTTTTTATTTATTCTTTTTTTTTAAGATTTTATTTATTGCGTGAGAGAGAGAGAGAGAGAGAGAGAGAGAGGACAGCAGGGGGAGCAGCAGGGGAGGTGGGAGAAGCAGGCTATCTGCTGAGCAGGGAGCTGGGATGCAGAACTTGATCCTCAGATTTTTGAGATCATGACCTGAGCCAAAGGCATAATGCTTAACCAACTGAGCCACACAGGTTCCCCATTGAAAATTTTATTTATTCTTTAGTGAGTTTCAGCAGTTTATCTCTTTCTCAGCATTTGTCTATTTCATCTAGGTTATCTAATTTGTTACTACACAATTTTTCTCACAATCTGCTATTTCTGTATGGTCAGTAGTAATGTCTCCCTTTTCATTCCTGATCTTTGTAATTTGAATTTTCATTCCCCTTTCTTGGTCAGTCTACCTAAAAGTTTTTAGTTTTGTTAGTTGACTTTTTCAAAGAACAAACTTGGATTCATTGATTTTCTCTCCATTTTTAAATTCTCTATTTTATTTATTTTTCCCACGATATTTATTATTTGCTTCCTACAACTTTACTGGCATCTACTGGCAACTTCCTACAACTTTACTGGCATCTAGTTTATTCTTCAAATTTAGCTCTAAACAATACTTAGCTATAGCTCATACATTTTGTTTTGTTATGCCTACATTTTCATTCATCCCAAAGTATTTTCTTTCTTTAATTTTATTTATTTATTTAATGGAGAGAGAGAGACAGCAAGAGAGGGAACATAAGCAAGAGGAGTGTGAGAGGGAGAAGCAGGCTTCCCGTGGAGCAGGACCCCGGGATCATGACCTGAGCTGAAGGCAGACACTTAACGGTTGAGCCACCCAGGCACTCCTCAAAGTGCTGTCTCATATCCCTTGTGATTTCTTCCTTGACCATTTTTTTTCTTTTCTGACATATTGTTTAATTTATATAATTGTGAGTTTCCCCAATTTTCTGTAATTAATTTCTAGTTCATTGCTATTTGTATGATTCCAATATTTGTACAATTATTGTCTTATTTTAGACCTAACCTATAGGGAATGTTCTGTGTGCACTGAGAAATAATATGTATCCTGCTATTTTTAGGTGTAGTGTTCTAGAGATGTCTATAAGACTAGTTGATTAATAGTGTTGTTCAATCTTACTTGTTGATTTTCTATGTAGTTGTTCTAACCCTTATCAAAAGTGAGTTACTGAAAGCTTCAAATATTATTGTTGACTTCTCTTTTTCTACCTTCAGTTTTGTCAATTTTTATTTCACACATTTTGGGATTCTTTTGGTAAGTGAATATATGTTTATTAAAGTTGTATCTTCTTGATAGATTGAACTATCATTACAAAATTGTCCTTTTTTGTTTTCAGTCATCATTTTTGTCTTCAAGTAAATGTTATCTGGTATCCATATAACCATTCCAGACAGTTATTGACTATTGTTTACATGATATATTTTTTTCTATCCTTTTACTTTCAACTTTTTTGTATGTTTAAATCTAAAGTATGTGTCTTTGAGTCTAAATTACATCTCCTATTGATGGCATGTACTTGGATCATATTTTTAGTCTATTCTGCCAATCTTTGACCTTAGATGTGTGTATTTAATCCACTTGTGGTTAATTTAGTTATTGATAAGATGTGATTTACATCTGGCATTTTTCTATTTGTCTGCTATGTGTCTTGTGTCTTTTTACTCCTCTTTTCCCTTTTCTATTCTTCATTTCACTGTGAGTTCCTCAGAAGTCTATTGACTGTTTTTTTCTCTCTGGCTTATGGTCCATACTTGCTTGTCTCTTTGGATGTCTCACAATTTTTGTTTAGAAACAAAAGATATATCCTAAATATTCCCTTCCTCAGAGTTTGTTGTTGTTTGTTTGTTTTCTGAATGACTCAACTGACCTAACTCTGTAAAGCCAGCTTTCTCTGCTGGGTGTGGCTACTGAGTCTGTTGGGTTAGATTAATGATCAGCAAATGATTGGACAGAGATTTCTATATGTAGAATAAATACAAGAAATGTGTAAGATCTCTATAAAGAAATTTGGGGCATTTTCCTGAGTGATGCAAGGACTTAAAGTGAACCTCACAACATTTTTAGATAGGAAGATCAATATAATATAAATATTAGTTTTCTTTAAGTAAATATAACACAATAGCAGTAAAATGTCAAGATGATTTTGGAGAATCTAGACAACATGAATCTTGAATTCATATTAAAAAACAAATAAGTAGGGACGCCTGGGTGGCTCAGTTGGTTAAGTGGCTGCCTTTGGCTCAGGTCATGATCCCAGCGTCATGGTATCCAGTCCCACATCGGGCTCCTTGCTCGGTGGGGAGCCTGCTTCTCCCTCTGCCTCTGCCTGCCACTTTGTCTGCCTGTGCTCGCTCCCTCTCTCTCTCTCTGGCAAATAAAGAAATAGAATATTAAAAAACAAAACAAAACAAAACAAAAAAACCAAATAAGCATACAAAATTCTGAATAAAAAAATAACAAAATGTGGTTATCTAAATTAAAACTATGTGGCAATGGTAAAAATAAAAAATCGGTAGATAGATCAATGGAACAGAAATAAAAGTCCAGAAATACTTCAATGCACAGCCGAACATCTCATATCAGTGGAAATGCACAAACTGAATAAAGTATTGAGTTTTTATTATTGAATAAATTGTGTTTGAAAAAAAGGATGGCCATATGGAAATAAATTATAATGGTGTTAGAGTAGTAAGAATTTTTAAGTAAGATATAGATTTTAATAATCCTAAAAAGATAAAGATTGAAAAATTATTTGGCATAAAAATTATACTTAGAGAAAAATCACCATTAATCAAATTAAAAGACAAAAATTAACTTGTACAAAATGATTTACTATTTATAATTTCTATAATGTATTTAGAAAATTAAAAAAATCAATAACCCAGTTAAGGTGAGTGAGGGATATAAGGAAAAATTCAAAGAAAAGAAAATACAATTGGCTTTTAAAGATGTGACTAGGTACTCAACTTACTCATAAGAGAAATGCAAATAAGCACAACAATAAAAACCATCTTTTACCTATCAGATTGGCAAAGAGCAAATATTTCATAACACATGTTAGCATGGGTGTGAGAAAACTGGTATGTTTCTGGTGGAAGTGTGAATTAGGACAGCTCTTACTGATCACAACCTCGCAATATTTATACAAATTTTTAAAACAAAAACCTTTTAGTTTGGCAGTTACACCTTTAAGAATGTACCTAGCAAATATGTGTACACATTTGTGAATAACATACCTACAGAGTTATTCAGTATAGCATTGTTGATAATAACAAAACAATAATAACAACTTGAATATCTGCTTATAGGATTCTGAATAAATTACATACAAAGAATGCTATACAACTGTGAAAGGAAAGAAAGAATTAAAAAGAAGAAAAGGAAAAAAAGAAAAGAAAAAAGGAAAGAAAGGAAAAGAAACCCTTTATATATTAGTACAGATCTCCAAGATAAATTTAAAATATACACAAAATCCAAAGTCAGAATAGTATGTATACAGTATGTCACTATTTATGTAAAGAGGGAAAATAATAAATACTTTTACTGCTGCACATCAGGGAAAATACAGAACTGCATTCACTGTAGGGATGGGGACTGGAATGAGAATCCTGGGGGATAGAGCTTCTGCTGCTTAAAGTTTAAACACTTAAACACTGTTCACGCATTACCTATTCAAGATGTAAACAGAGAGGTCACAAACAATTACAACCACCACTAAACAATAAATAGAAGGAAAAAAATAAAAACCCTAGATCCAAACTACATTTTGGAAGCTGATAAAATTATTAGACACAGCTAAAAATACAATTAGGGAAAGCAGACATTTGATTAAAAATGAGCAAAATCGGGACACCTGGGTGATTCAGTGGTTAAGCGTCTGCCTTTGGCTCAGGCCATGATCCCAGTATCCTGGGATCAAGTCCGCATTGGGCTCCCTCCTCCGCGGGAAGCCTGCTTTCCTTATCCTAGTCCCCCTGATTGGGTTCTCTCTCTTGCTGTGTCTCTCTATGACAAATAAATAAATAAATAAATAAAATCTTTTAAAAAATGAGCAAAACTAGGAAGAAAATTTCAAAGAATTAGTAGGAAAATGTGAAAACCTCTGCAGTATCAGCAGATGGGAAACTGTCAATATCCAGTAAAAAGACAAAATTTCCACTAATACCTTAAAAAAATTTCCTGGAATAATTGAAGACATTCTCCAGTTGAGAGCAAAACATGTCACAGGAAAAACTGATGTAGGTGGTTAACGCCAAGTCTTTCCTGAGAAAAATTATTGGTTGTAACCATATCAGAACATTCCTGTGAGCCTCAGGCAAAGGCAGGAAAAATAGAGCCTGATATTTAGGGAGGAAAAACAGTAAGATTGGATTTAAACTTCTCCAGAATCACATCCAACGCTAGCAACTATGGAGCAATGTCTACAAAGTTTTAATGAAAAAGAACATCATCATATTTTATGTCCAGCTATACCACTGTGCAATAATAAAAACCGGTGGAAAATATTGTCAAACATACAAGAAATCAAGAAATATTGTTTCCATAAACATTCTTATAAAAACTACTGGAGGACAGACTTCAGCCAACCAAAATATGAATTTAAAAGTCAAGATACATGGAGTCATGGTGAGTAGTGAATCCATTTAAACATTCAGCTAATGCTAACAACTGTGGGAATTATGCTTATGGAACTAACTATGACAATTTTACACCATGAAATTGTAGAAATGTTATAACTAATAAAAGCAGAAGGGTGAGAAAATGAGGGGAAGGAGCATATGTAGTTAACATGGCTTAGAGAAGGTCATATTTCATAATGTTTTTAAAAGTGAACTATGAAAATATGGTGAACTTGGAGGAAAATAAGTCTGGGACATGACTTGTTCTAATATTAGCTGTGTTCTAATATTAGCATATTAGGAAGATTTCTTCTCCCTGTCTTTGGTGTATAATTTAAAAAATTTTATATATGAATCTCTAATGGTTTCCACAGTATCTTCTTATGATAGAAGCCAAATAACCAGGGCTTCTGCCTCTCTCAGAAGTCTAATGACCAGACCTTAATTAAGTGAAGATTTCTCTCATGCAAAATGCTGAGTTGTGATCCAGTAATTCCACTTCTAGGTATATATCAAAAGAATTGAAAGCACAGGCCTGAGGAGGTATTTGTACATCTAGGATCGTAGAAGCATTGTTCACAATGACTAAGACATGGTGGCAACTAAGTGTCCATCTATGTATGAACAGATTTTTTTTGAATGTGATATATACATACAATAAATATTACTTAGCCTTTAAAAACAAGGAAATTCTGACATACGCTACAACAGGAATGAACCTTGAGAACATTATGCTCAGTGAAACAAGCCAGTCTCAAAAAGACAAATACTGCATGATCCCACTTACATGAGGTACTTAGAGTAGTCAGAATCATAGGGACAGAAAGCAGAATGGTGATTTCCATGTGCCAGGATTAGGGAATAATTGAGAGTTTGTCTTTAATGGATATGGTTGAATTATGGAGATAGTGATGATGCTTGCACAATCTTATGAATATATTTAATACCACCTAATTGTACCCTTAAAAATGATTAACATGTTAAATTTTATGTGAATTTTACCATAATAATATATTTTTTTTAAAGTTCAAGGTTAGGCTGTTATATTTGTTAAGCCTCCTAGCTGGAAACATCAGAATCCACTTGGCCTAGTTACACAAGAAGGGTGGCTCATGGAATCCTTGGAAGGACCAGTGTTAAAATAAGCAGGCTAAGCCTTCAGGAAAGAAACTTCTAAAGCCATGTCCCAATTGTGGCCTGATAAAGAAGTTCCTGCCATCATCCCTAGATTCCTGGGTGATACCATTTCATAGACCAGTCAGCTCCCGTTTTATAACTGTGGTGAGGATACACTTCTGGCTCAGATCTTGGGTATTGCTTGGTTGAGGATACTGGAGAGTCTGCACTGGTGCTCAAAGCAATTCCTGACAAAATTCCCAGGTGTAATTCAGAACACTCACATCCTGTAACCCTCAGAGGTTACCCCTGACTTTAATATCCAACATGATGGAGCATATCTCTGTGAATTTATTTCTATGTTCTTCTGGCCAGATTATTCTGCAATCTTTTTCCTACTTTGCCGATATCCTTCAGCATCTGCTTTCTTCACTCATCCCCTGACCCCCATTCTTGCGTTACTCTTAGGTACCACTAATCCAAGATGTAGGGTATCTATGAGGCTTCCCTGAAGGTTTAAAGACAGCACAGAGCAGAAAATAATTTCACCATTTACAGAAGGCATAGACCATACTTTTTACTAAAGGTTTATGATTGGTGAGGCTATTTAATCAATAAAGCAGAATTATTTTCAAATTTGATGCAGATAGTGTAGTAGAAATGTACTGAGCATCTTCCATCTTGGGGACTTTTTCATCGGTCACATCCCTCCATCTGCTGCTCTCTCGACCTTGTTGCTCGCACTCATCTTCTGTCTCAATGGCCTCTTCTCAGCAATTCTTACTATTCATGTGCCTCTTATTCTCTTGCATGTGCTGCCAATAGGAACTTAATCTTCTTGGTTATCTTTTTGTTTTACAGTTTCTTCCAAATCATGTCTTAGGGACAAGGGTTTATTTTTCACACCATAGTAGATTCATTGAATTATTTAAAAAAATAAATTTTCCTTCCTCATACAAGTTATATCCTCCTACCTCTATAAGTAAAAGGCCTATCTCCAGATTTTTTTTTTGTAGTATAGCTATCTTGCCCTCCCTCATATAGTAATAATAAAAAATTAATGGTAGAGATTGAATGGGAAACTCAAAAAGGGAGAAAGGATGAAATTAAGATTTGATTTTAATAATTTTTGACTCGTATACACAAAACTAGTAGTAAATTTGCTGAAAATCATTGATGGACTTCAGTGTATATTTTATTCCTTGAATTCTGGAAATCAAACTAAATTCATTCCTTTTGATCTTATTTTTACACATATAGCCATTTTTCTTTGATCTGATATAGTAACGTCTTCAAATAAAGTCCCTGCTACTTTTCTGGTTGTATGGGCAGATTGCCAAAATCTGTAAAATGAAATTAAAATGAACATCACCATCAGATCCACATTTTGCTAGTTCTCTAAGACTAGCATTAAGTATTGGCAGTGAAATGGGACTTTACCCCCCCCCAAAGGACAAACCTAGTCATAATCCATGATGATAAATATGGAAGCTGATCTTCATTTACTATGGGGCCAGGAAACAGGCAGGATGTAGCTGACATTTCTTAAGCCTTTCCCTGTTTTACTCAAAAAGAACCTGGAGTAGACTAAAAATACATGCCCATGTATCAGCAGATTAAAGAGACCAAATTTTTTCTTTGTTTTATTATTTGTATATTTATTAGCGAGAAGAAAATTTGATGCTCTGGAGATTCGTATTCTTCCCACTTTTGATGGTTGGCTCAGCAGGCTTGAGTTAGACTTACCCAAAAATAGGATAGTAGTCACAGGCTGAAAAAGCACCATTTTTTAATACTTCTTCAACCATTTCTACATAATGCATTGTGGATTTGGGGACCTTCTCTGCTAGAATGCTAGCCATGGGATGTAAATACAGATCATTTGTGACTGTTCTAAGTGGCAAGGTCATGGAGGTCAGATGACTGCTTGCACTCTACTATTTCTCTGCTTGTCATTCCTCACCATCTCAATAAGTCTTATAGCCATACCATGTGGCATCAGTCATTTGTATCTGTCACCTGCTTTGGGCAACAATATTTCACAAATATTTGCTGAGTGACTACTGTATTCCACACACTGTTTTAATTCTCGAGATACCTCAGTGAACAAAACAGAGTTCTGTCCTTCTGGAGTTAAATTCTAGTGGGTGGGGGACAAAACAATAAATGTGATAGGTAAATTATATAATATGTTAAAAGATAACAGTGTTTTGGAAGTGGAGATGTAGAACAGGGTAGGTGGGGATCAGGTGTTGATGTCAGAATTGGGAAACAGTGATTGATATGTAGCTGTGCTGTGAAGAAAATGTAGTATCCATAAATTCTTTAAGGTAGACTTGGTGGGGTTTTTTTCATCCATGTAGCCCTTACGCATAGTAGGTGGCTGAAAACTGCTCATCAACTTTTGTGTTGCAGTTAAGAATATAAAAAGTGATCTGTCAGGTCTTTCATGTAGGTCACATTACCTCAGCACTTTCCTAACTCAAGGACATTTCTCTGCTTCTGTGAAAAAATACCTGGCACCTACTTATTTTAAGGAAACCTCATTAGGAAATAATGCTCTATGCCATCACCTTCAATTTCATTTCATTAATGTCTCCATTGAAGACTGGGTCACGGTGCTGTTTTCAGGATCTGGCAAAACACTGCAGACAGCTGAAGAGCAGTTAGCCAGTACACACCCAGAAGTAGAGGATTCAACAAACCATCAGTCTATGTTTCAAAATGGATATAGTTCTTGTAGACAGAAAGAAAAGAAACACAGATTTTGCGAAGAATCGGAGTGTCTTTTTATATGGTAGCTTTGAAGACTGAATTCTGTTTGAATTGTGACAATAAGGAGATATAATTGCTGCTCTTAATCTTCACCTTTATGTTGCCTGTATGAAGATGTGAACAGACAGCTGATGAGCTTTCAGTCAGCTTCTGTTTTAATTAGAGATTATGCCGCTGTACCTGAATGGCCCCAAATTCAGTGGTTTAAAAAAGATAAGTCTCTTTTTGCTTTCAAGCAAAACGTGACGAGTTTAAGTGATAGGGAAAGATCTGCCATCGTCTGGGCATTTTCTGAGCCTGCATGATCAAGTCCAAGGTAGGAGAAAGAGAGCAGAGAAAAGTCACAGTCAATATTTTAAAATTCAGACCTGGAGAAGGCAGACATAACTTCCCCTAACAATACTTTTGTGAGAAATATATCTCTTGCCCATATCTACCTGCAAGGGAGGCTTGGGAAACAGAGGGCAGCAATGTAGTCACAGGCTAATTTACGGAAGAAGAGAAGAGTATATTTGGTGGGCAATTTGCAGTTTCCTCCACAATCTCGGAATCAGTACAGTGTAATAATGAATGTTTTATGTTATAATACATGCATGCATATGGAAAGGCCATTATAGGATTATGCCATGAAAAACTATACCTCTCATGCTTATCCCTGGTGTTCCTTTGGAAGCTCTTACAAAGCAAATTAAAACTTTTGATGTTCCAGTAATAATAATGTAAGGTTGTTTGGTAAACACTGCTGATTTTCAGATGATTCCCTCTAAAGGTCACAAGAGGGTCTACACGTGACAGGATAAACTCAGAAAATTCATGATACACCAAAAACAAAACAAAACAAAAACAAAGAACAAAAAACAAAGCAACAACCCTTCTAATTTGACTCCCTTCATCTTATTTGGGAAGGGCACTCAACTGTCTCAAAGTCCTTGATGTCATCCCTCTTAGTTGATGTAGAGCACGACTCCATTTTTTTCTTCCTTTGCAAAAGGACAGGTAGAAATCACTGTCAAATTTATCCTATCTATATTGCTATTTATATTGCTATTTATATTGGTATTTATAAGATAGTTTAGGGATGGAAGAAAATCTTGACAAAATATTGCTGGAAATCATATGGCTCAACTCAGTCAATCACATCATTGGCTGACAAATTATTTCTTGGTTGTGAAAATACTCCAATTGTTTTTTGCTCCCTAAAGCTGAACTTAACAAGGAAACTGTGACTTTCATTGATCCTTGGTGTGGAGTACTTTAGATGACCTGGTTCAATAATGAAAATTAAAACCAGCAAAGACTGGTTTGGCAGGCAAGAGAGAGATCACCGTGGAATGAATGCATTGGGAGTCTAACCAGATAATCCTCCAGCTCATTTCAATATTTTTTTTCTTTTTAAGTCCATAAGATTTTAATCTGGAATGACCAAGTAGAAGTATTCATTCAGAATAATTATACACAGGAAAAAGAAATATCAATTCAAAAGCAAATCTACGTGGTATTAAAAATAGAGGTGATACCTAGGTCCCTTTATTAACATCTGTTTGCTCAGAATGTCTAATAAGAGACAAAACTCTATTTTTATATGCAACTTTATAACAGGCAGACAAAATGATCTCCAAAAGAGCAAATAATGTATTTGTGGAATAAAAAGAATGTAGTGGAAAAGCATTATCACTAGACTGCTCCCAATTTATGGACATTGTTGAGTCATTTGTGTCTCTGGAGCCCAGTTTCCTCTTTGGTTTAAAATGGGAGACAATTATGCTTATTTTTCTCAAATATCATGACGATCCAATGAGGTAATGCAAGTGAACATGTCCTGTAAAGCATAAAATGCTGCACACATATGAAGTTTATTTTATTTTCTGTAATTCTGGGACAAATGATTTCTTAAACCGTATCATTGCTGTGCCCTGAATTGTTATTAGGCTAAATACGACTTTCACTTACCCTGTTCGACTGTGTCCACAGTTTTCTCTCATATCACCTGCTATTCCTGTTACCCCCCTCCCTGTCAAAATCCTATTTCTCTTATTCCCCAAATGCTAATGCTAGCACCATCTCTCTGCCTACCAGATAAGGAACACTGTCTATTTGTGTTCCCTTGTTAATCTATTGACCTTTAACTACAGTTGCTTTTCATTAAGAAAGGGCATGTACTTTGAGGCAAACATTTTCCACTGGTTTAATTTTAGCTGTAGGAGAGAGAGGAGGTATATCACCAAAAGAGGTGACATACACAGAGAGGAGGAGAAAGACTCTCTACAGCACATTCCTCTGGTATCATCTGGTATTTAATTTTCTGTAGCAAAGAGCTATGCTGTACTGTTTTTATGGAAAATATGGAAAGAGGTAAAACAATAGAGCATTTCAGCATTCTCCCAGGAGGGTACACTGCTGGAGAATTCAGAGCACAAAATAAAAATCAGCTTGAATAGACGTGTTTCACAGGGTATTTATTAGGATCCCAATTCTACCGGTTTTTAACTGAATAACTTTGGGCATATCAAAAGCTTTCTGAACCTCATTTTCTTTTTCTCTTTGGAAGGCATAACTGTGATTTTTCGTATGTGTTTATGATGAGAATTAAAAGTAGTACTGCAGGTCAAAAGCTCTGGTCTAAAGTGAGTGTTTAATACATATTATTTACTTGTACATTTATAAGCAATAACTTTATTTATTTATGAATCTATAGCTCTAAGTGGATATTGGCCATCTGCCTTTACTGAGCTCCTGAGAGCTCAAAGAAGAGGCACACTTCCTTTGCCGAAGACTTAAGCTATGGATACATGCAGTCTTATGAGTACCAGAGTCCAGCCTCCTAGGAAAGTGAGATTTACTTCTGTATCATCCATGACTGGCAGACATCCAGCCTCTGATTAAACTGAACAAGGGACAGGATGCTCACTAGCTGTCAAAGCAGTTCATTCATTTTTCGAACAACTCTCAATATTAAGAAAGACCTTGCTTACAGTCCATCGAAATCTACCTCTCCAGAATTCTACCTATTAATCCTACATCCTTTAATACTGTTAAAAATGAAGTCAAATCACCATGTTGATGATGGTGATTTTCATGGAACACCTGTTAAAACACTGAAGACAATATCATGTTAGACTTAAGTCTTTTCTTGTTTTAATTCTTAAATTGGTTATCTTATGATTGAAATTACAGCCTTTTACTAAGCCTAGTTACACTAGGTGGGTTTTTAAAAAATTATTATTATTTTAATGTATAGGAACTAGTGGGAACATAGCACCATATGTGTGGTTCAAATACAGTGAGCCTCTTTTCTTTTTTAATTGGCACACTATGCATTTATAAATGTAATCTCTAAATTTGCAGTCTATATTTACACTCCACTAGGAGCATCACATGCTTTTTATTCAAAACAGAACACTTTTGAGAGCAGAAGATATGTTATTAGTAATTACCCTTGGGAAACAGACATACACTGGGATTATTAAGGCTAACAAGGACAAGTTGTCATCCTACATCAAAAGTGTCCTCCCATTGTGTTACATTCTTTTTCTCTCTCTCTCTTTTTAAATTCTCACCTAGATGGCCTGTTCTCTACTTTACTTTGGCAGTTCATGGGATTTTATGTAATTTCACAAGTCTTGGTCTATTGTATTATACTCTAATTACTTTTAATAAATATACTTTTAGTAAACACAATGTTCATTGCTTTATTTCAAATCTCATTAACACACCAAGTTTGTGTACTGTCTTTGGTAAAATTTTCAAGCTTGCCTTCTTCTATCATTCTCTGTATATTAGAATATAATAATTTGAAACTGTTAATATTACCCTGGTGTTATACTTTTCTGTGGAAAATATGCTTTACTCTTGAAAATATATGCTTCCCATATATATCTGCTGCTTTTGGTTATTTCCAGCTTCATCAATTTATCTGAGTAATTGTTTCTCTTTTTCAAATGGCAGGTTAACACTTTTCAGATCAAGTCTACAAATAATTACATTAAATTACTTTCATTTAATACTTCATACATTGCAAATTGCATTTGTTTAATACTTCATATGTTGCAAAATTGCTTTTATTTTTGCATTTGAGTGTTCCAACAACTCTTGAGAAAGGCTGAAGAAGTATAAATATTTCTTCTTTATAGAAGAAGAAATGTATGACTTAAATCCAGATTTTTAATTTCTATTCTGGTGTTCTGATGCCATAATGTTCTTTTTCTTTGTTATCATTCATTAAATACTCTAAACTTTTGGCCTGCTTTTACCTAATGGGTTTCTGAAAAAAATAGTTATTCAACATCATCTAAATACTTTAATTTATTAAGTCATGAAACTCAGCTTGAAGAAAATTTACAAATAGTCCATGGGACTTCATATTTTTTTTGACTTCATATTTTTTAAAAAAGATTTATTTATTTTAGAGAGAGAGGGAGAGAGAATAGGGAGGAGGGGCAGTGGGAGAGGGAGAGAGAATCTCAAGCAGACTCCCCGCTGAGCATGGAGCCCAATGCTGGACTCCATATCACAACCCTGAGATCATGACCTGAGCCGAAATCAAGGGTGGGTCACTCAACGAATTGAACCATCCAGGCATCCCAGGTCTGCACATTTTTGTTTTTCTCCTCATGGAATCAAAATCACCAGATATAGATTCTGTCTCTCCTGATACGTTTTTTGCCTTATTATTTGTTCCCTTTATTATTTGCTTCATGTGTATAAGCAAAACTGGTAGAGTTTGGTGGGTTCAGGAAGTACAAGCAAGATTTCCACCAGATGTTACACATTATTGTACTTCTACATTATTTTATATCACGTTGACACATGAACCAGTCTAAATTCATTTTCTGAGATTCCCTGTCACTATTAGACCATGGAGATACCTCATCTCATTTCAAAGGTATCTTGAACTTGTTAAGCATTCTTAATGTTGTGTGAACCCAGCAACATATTTCTTTAGAAGATACTGGTTCACCTCATTGGGAAAGTTTCTCATGCCCAATATGTGGATCTAATCACATAGGTTTCCTCCCCCTCTTTTTTATATTATTCTGTTCTCCAAAGTCTTGAGGTTAATTTCACTTTCTTCAGTTCATTTTGGTCTTTCTTTCTGTTTTCTCTGTAGCAGACTTTCATATTTTCTAATACATCAAAAAACGGAAACTTTCCTCTAATGTTCATCTTTTTTCTAGGAGATATGTTATCTACAATACAAGTTATAGTGTAGCTCCTCCCTTTCCTTCCTGCTGGCCTTTTAGACCAGATGTTGTAGTGAGGACGAGTAGTGGAGATGACCCAGGCTTCCTCAAAAGAGACCTTTAATCTGAATGTTCCAGATCTTTTTCTTATTCATTCTTTTTCATCCCCTTGCTGCCACAGTTCAGTTTTGTTCTTTTGGAAAGATTGGAACCCCAGAGAGAGAAATATGATCACTTTATCTCAAGAATAATATACTCATGAATACTCTCTATATGACTGCAAGTCCAGTTCGGATTCATGAAAAATGAACAGCGTGGTCTTGGACCAGGAGTCCAAATCCCAGCTCTCACAAATTAGCCATGTGACCTTACATTTGCCACATAACCCTTGTGAGCATCAGATTCTTCGTCTTTTGAAAGTGAAGGTGTAGAACTAGTTGTTCCCAAGGTTTTTTCCTATTTTGCATCAGCTAATTCCAGCTATTAACAAGGCATTTCCTGTGTGGCTTTTTGGTATCACACAGTAGTCTTCTCCTTGGTTAGAAATGCTGTGCTTGTTGACCAGGAGATGGTAATTGATTTTTCAGTGATGTTGCTTATAAGAGAATGATTTACTTCTTTTCACTTCCTAATGACTGCTCATGAAGATTTTTCATCTTATCTTAACATTTGTTTCACATATTACTTTCTAGAGTATTAAATGCATAGAAAAATCACTTAGCTGGAAGAGATTCTTTTTAAGCTTTCACATTTATAACTCATCATTTAGATTCTGGAACTTTAAAAGATTTGTGGACTTTAATATTCTATACTCATAGTGTGTATGTGTGAATATATTTGTTCATGATGGACTCTAGGTACCTTCAGGGTAAGAAATATGTAGCTCTCAAAGGTAAAAGTCTATATCTAATTTTAGATGGCTTCTGTCTCCTATTTATCACAAGTTTTTTTCCAAATGTCCAATATTTTCTAGGGTCCAATATTTTACAAGCCCTGCAGCATCACCATGAGATGGGTAACAAACCAATTTATATTTTATAGATACTAAAACTGAAGCACAGAGAAAGCATGTGATCTGCTCTGGCCCTCCAGCAGCTCAGCAAGGAACAGCAGAATAAAGATCAAGAAAAGAAATAACCTAATTCCTCTGTGATTCTCTTTTGCTGAAGATCAGAACACCATAGGGCTGAAAGATTCTCTGAGAAGCTAACAGCCCACTATCTCTTTGTAGTGAAGCCTGTATGTGAATTTATCCAGTAGAGATGTCAAGTTTCTGACTATAATCCATACCAAATGTTTAACATTCTTCATTACTACAACGTTCTTCCTCAGATTTCGCCATCATCTACAACCATATCCCAGCACTCATCATGTCATGTCTCAATCCCAGTAACAGCCATCCGGTAACCATAATTCCTCTCCTTCCCTTCAACTCACTCTGCCCAATTCATTCTACAGGCTGCATCCAGTGATCTTCCTTAAAACAAGATCATTGTGGGGGTGCCTGGGTGGCTCAGTGGGTTAAAGCCCCTGCCTTTGGCTCAGGTCGTGATCCCCAGATTGTGGAATTGAGCCCCGCATCGGGCTCTCTGCTCTGTGGACAGCCTGCTTCCTCCTCTCTCTCTGCCTGCCTCTCTGCCTACTTGTGATCTCTCTCTGTCAAATAAATAAATAAAATCTTAAAAAAAAAAAAAAAACAAGATCATTGTGCCACTTGACTTTGTAGTGTGTAAAGACTTTCTGTTCCCCAGTTTCACAGCACGTTTGGTCTATAATTCTCTCCCTGGATTTCAAGGCCATCCACAAATGGGCTTTGCTCATTATTCAACCCTTATTTCACTATCAAAACCCCTTTCCTGATGTGCAGGTCTCTCTCTTTTTTTTTTTTTTTTTGCCTTTATCAAAATACTGCTTTGCTTTTGCACTTTCTGCTTTTCATCCAGGGTTTCCTTCCCATCTCTTCATCTACTTACCTAAATTTTACTCCTGTCATGCTCTCCTCAAAGCCTTCATTGACTACTATAGCTGTAGTAGTCACTTTATAGTGTTAATGAGAATTGTCCTTGTGGTCAGTATTACCTACCATCACTCTCTCATTGTATTTGTATGTTACCTTAATTCATCTAAGGCTACTGAGCTTCCTAAAGTGCTGAGATTTTGTCTCTCTTTGTCTTGACCAATATTGCAAAGCACAATAAATAAAGACCATAAGTAAAACAAAGTTCTCAATAAGTACTAGTTGGTTCCTTGAAATTAAGTGAACTGGATTCGTAAATTCGGTGTGTGTGTGTGTGTGTGTGTGTTTATGAGTGGACTTTTTGCTTTTTGGGGAAAAAAGCTCATAGATAAGCAGATGAGTATATGTAGTTTTTTGGTTTATTTTGCAGAGAATGTATCCTCACTTATTACCTGAATTTCAAATTCTTCCCAGAGTACTTTTTCCTTTAAAGGAAAGTTGTCTGGCAAGTATAAGAGCAATATCTTTCCCGTTGAGGTGCTGTGGCCTTGGATTTCCACTCAAATTCCCTGTCATGCTCTGAGCATCTTAAATCTTTGTCTTTCACTCCCTGCAATACAGGACTAAATCTTGCATTTGAATATTGTATGAACTAAAATGGCATATGACAAGGTTCATACTTTATAAATGTCAGGAGTTCATTTGAAAATACTGGCATAATAATATACACTTAAAAAATGGGGAACAGACCTCACCACAGAGCAAAATGAAACAGTCTTCATTTTGTGAATATTGTTTTGCTCTAGAAGTTATGTAATATTTGCAGTGTCTCAATCTTAAAATATGAAAGTTTCTTCAATTCCATGAGGTTGTGTTTGGAAATGATGAAAATTATATTACATAAAACATAAAAACTCAGACATAGGTCCTTTTGAGTCTGAGTTAGAAGATTCTGTTCATCTGACATAGTAGTCTACCCAGCAAAAATTCCTTCTTAACATCTGCTCAAACTTTGTTTATACTCTTTGGAAGATAACTGTTGCAAGGCTCTAATTTTCTAATGTTTTTTCTTTATTAAGTTGAAACTTATCCTACAGGAACCTCTACCCACTGCTCCTGCATCTAAGCAGCATTCTTCAGTAGAACTTTTTTTCCATGATGGATGTATTATCTATCTGCACTGTCCAATATGGTAACCACTAGCCACTATCTAGCTTTGGGAACTAGTGACTTGAGAAAATGAATTTTCAATTTAATATTACTTCATTTAAATTTAAACTTAAGTAATCATATGTGGTGAAGGGCTACTGTATTGAACAATGCAGCTCTAACATTTTGCAGAATGAGCCAACAACCATTTTCATATGCTGACTCTTCAAAAAGTTTAAAAGCAGTTAATCTTTGTATTTTCTTTTTGGGACATTTTTGTTTCCTTATTAACAGATATGCACTTTAGAATTTATTTTGTTGTGGCTGCTGCTCTTGTTATGATCCCCTCTTTTTTCTAAGATCCCTTCCAATATGTTGATTCTATGATTGTGTCTAGATGTTCCTTGGAGTTGTTTAGCAACTGTGGTACATAGTGTTCTGAACTCATGGAAAGAAACAAATTACTGAATTTGGAGGCATTTGAAGACACGGCACACAAACAGTTCTCAGTTGGGAGTGATTTTGCCTGACAGGGGACATTTGGCTATGTCTGGAGATATCTTTTGATTGTCATGAACTGAGGGGAGTTGCTTCTGATATCTGGTGGATAGAAGGCAGGGATGCTGCTCAACATGGACAGGACAGAACCCTTACAACAAAGAATTATCCCGCCAAAGATGTCAATATTGTTGAGGTTGAGGAAGTTTCATTAACATATGTAAGGAGGAAATATCATTTATTTAGGCACATAAAATTTCATTATTTGAAAAGAGAATTATACACAATTGCTTGCCGAGATGTACCAAGTGTGTGGTTTTATACACTGTATGTTTGGCTCTGAATTCCCTCTTCCATGTTAAAGGCTCTATGGGGTTAGTGAAAATACTCATGAATTTACTAATCCAGGAATATCTTATGAAGTTCTTTATTCCTTCCTTCTTTCCTTCTGAAACTATCATTGTGGATCTTGTTGTTATTTTCATTATGAGTCATAATTTTAGTCCATACCTATGCTTTTATTTTCACAAACACTATCTGCATTGTGACAAAGTTGAAAATGACATATTGTGATGTCAACTTTTTCAGATAATATTCGATGGGACTCCTTTTTCCTTGAAATATTTTATTTGGTAGTGTGAGGCCAGTTAATCTTTCTCCCTCATCTTGGGGCCTGAAATAATTAATACAACCTGGGGGAGAGCCTGGTGAGTTGGTCAGAATGAAACCTGACACCTAGTGAAATGTGCTTCGTTTCCGGTTTCAGCCCTAGCGTGAAATTTCCTGAAGTTCATAGAAAGGTTCATCAAATCTTGGCAAATCTCTTGGTAAACTGGGCAGTGTCAAATTCCAAAAGAAATGTGTAAGTTTTACCTGGATTCAAATTTCAAATTTCAAGTGTTAAAGTTTCAGCAGGCCAAGTCGGAAGGGTCCTTGCAATATTGAGGAAAATCCTAGGTTCTGATTTTGGTAATTTATTGGAAGAGACAATTGACCGAGAATAAAACCTCCAGGGAGGCAGATTTCATGGAAACCCATCCAGACTCTTAAAAACACACAGGAGTTTTCAATGGACCTGGATGCTATCACTGTACCAACAATTTTACATTGTTCATTATCACATCGTATCATAAAGTTCCCACATTCAAAGCCAAGTGAAGGGGAAAACACTCTCCCAGAGGGTTTTGCAAAGTTCACACGAAAGAGAATAATGCATGGGACATTTCCTATCAAGTTTCAAAGAGTGGAAGAAAAAGTACAATGATAAGAATCAAGAGAAAGTCCCCAAAATATTATTCATGAAATGAGCTTTAGCAGGCTATGAAGGTAAAGAGAGAAGTCACATTTCCAAGTTCTAATAGTAGTTCTGGACTTTGAAGTAAAAAATGTAGAAAACCTTGTCCTGATTTGAGCAGATTCAAGGTTTGATGTACTGCACACATTTTTAAATTTTCCTACAAAACTTTCATACATCGATTGAGTACCAAAGGGCTGTTTTGTCCAGTTCCCAGGGGCAGTAGCAGACAGGCTGATTTCAGTCCTGCTAAGTCAGTGAAGGGAAGATGCCTTTCCAGTGTATTGCTTCTTTTAAAGGAGCTACATCCTGCCAGGCCTTGGAATCATTACATCTTCATGATAAAATTTCTGGCAATTTAATTAACACAAAGACATTTGAACAGTTTCTAATGTTTTGCAATCTCCTTCTGAGTACCATATAATCAAGGACATTCAACTGGAACAGAATTAGCCTACTTTAAAGATACCCTAAACAAATTCATACATGCTGAAGTTATTTAATCATTGGTTCTGAGAAATGGATATGGTTAAGATGATGAACAGAGTTTCTCCATAGTGTATTTGATTGAAGGGAGTGCTCCTATAGAGATATTGATCTCTGGGATAAATAAAAACACTGGGGGTTAAAATCACATTGATTATTACTAACTACTGCTCCTTTTTCATTGAAAGCCATACAGGGTCCTTCAAATAAGTTCTATAGCCACAAATCAAAGACCATTTTTCCATGTCCAAAACATTGGGGGAAAATGTTATCAAATCTATCTTTTCAATCACTCCCATAACATAGGTAGCAACCGCTGTCAGCAATGACACGTGCTCACATGAAGAGTAATGATAGGTTATTCTATCTTGGTCTTTTTGGTAATCAAGCACTCTGAAATTGTGATTGATCGCTGGCTCAGAGTGAATTTTTTCGAGAGCGATGTTCCAAAAGATTTCCTCGGGCCAAATCTAAAATAGCACAGTGGAAAAAAAAAATATATATATATATATATATGCATATATATATAAATTTACCCCAATAATTGATGCTAAAAACTAATTTTCAAAATATTCCTCAGGAAATCATATCATTCAGTGCAAATTACTAGGACATTGTTCTATTTGTTTCAATAAAAGTACTGATCTTAAAAATAATCTGGAGTGTTCTGATTTGGCTAGTGGTGAATGGGGGTTATAACCTGGGAAAATTCAAAATCTATTTGACAATGCACTGGCCTCAATATCTTTCTTTGGAATGAAAGAAAGCTGTGAATCAGGGCTTGAATTGATTTGTAACACAAGTACTATGATCGGCTCTCAGCAAACAATAACGGTTCCCTTTGGCCACATGCAGACAATTGGTGGCCCAGTTGGGTGAACTGATTCTTTCTGACATAGGAGAAGAGAGTGTGCTTATAAGGAGCCAGGAAGAGCTGAGTCATGTGAGCACAGGAATGAGTGATGTGACCAAGTCTGAATCACAATAGGATTTTCTATAGCTTCACTTCCCAGGCCCAGTAGAAGGAAGGACACATTTTTCTCCAGAAAGTCAGAGAACAGCATAACACAGTATTTTCCTAGAGAAGACAGTTTGGTATCCTGCTAAGCTGAGAGTAAAACGAACCTGCCGGGATGCCTGGGTGGCTCAGTTGGTTAAGCAGCTGCCTTCGGCTCAGGTCGTGATCCCAGCGTCCTGGGATCAAGTCCCACATCCGGCTCCTTGCTCAGCAGGGAGCCTGCTTCTCCCTCTGCCTCTGCCTACCACTCTGCCTGTGCTTGCTCTCTCTCTCTCTCTAACAAATAAATAAATAAAATCTTTAAAAAAAAAAAAACAACGAACCTGCCAATTTCACCTGCTTAAGCCATCCACTAACGTGAGACTTAAGAGTTGCTCAATGAAATTAATGGCTGATGCTTTAAAAAACTAAGTGGAAAGAAAATTCTGCACCGAGGGGAAGTCAGTTTGAAATTTATGGTAGTAGAAAGCACTTTAATCAAAGAGCATAGCTGTATTTTAAAAAGATTGGATAATTTTATGATCAATAACAGTATTTGTAAGCCTATATGCTAAAATGGGGAAAGCAAATCTCATGCTTCAAGGCTGAAGCTAGTTGCTTCAGGTGTCTAGAAGGAATGTTTCCATTACATACATCATTATAACCAGCCCAGGCAAATTCCCATCTATTTCTGCTTTTATGTGAAGCATGAAGAATTGGTCACTGCAAGTGGCCTGCGACTAAGTTAAATCTCTGACATGGAGATTGTCTGAGCTCTTTTCCCATTAGCTATTAAAGAATAGAGGTGTGAGGTCTGTGTGGGGCTGGGTGGGGCTCAGATGGGGAAGGCAGAATGTTACGAGGAGTTAGTTTCATCGGATTTGAATAATTTGAAGCTGACAACTGTATTTCCATTACCCTTTGGTACAGGAGTGAGAGAAGGAAGGCAAATGCCAAAGAATGATGTCAGCTAAATGCCAAAGGTTTAACCAAGTGACAGAGAGCCCAGGGGCTCATTCTATTTCCAATACATACTGGCATGAGCAGACAACTCACTAAAATCCCCATCATCTCAGTATGTAACCCCAGTTTTTCTGCAGTGAAATTACAGAGTTTACTTTCAAAATCACTTATAAAAATGTTGGAGGAAGTTTAGTGTAAAAAGGGCTTACCATGACAAATAAGAGCGGAATGGTAATCGGACCCTTGAAGAGACCCATCTAACAGGTCCTTTGCAGCCCAATTCCAAGAGACTTCAGCACTGAAGAGCCCAAAGAACACTACTGTAAGGGAGTTTGACTCATCAGGATAGATCATAACAGGTATCAAAGATTGCACAATACTGAGGCTGAAAATCATATTATTATTATTGCTCCCCTGCTTAAACTAATAGTAGGAAAGGGCTGTCTGATTTATAGTTTTAAGAAGTGTCATTGAATTATTCTTAAGCAGGCTGATTATAACCAAAGCTTCAGCTTCCTCATCCTTCAAGTGGTGGAGTTATAGGCAAATACACTCTATCCCCCAGCCAGTGATTTCTTCTCTTAAAAGACTCCTATAAATTGAATATTTTGACTACCAAATGGTGCCCATTAGCACCAATGCGTCAGCCATTTTAAATCAATCAGTAATCTATAGAACCACAAATAAAGGTGCCTCGTTCATTCCACTGAGATCACTGTAGGGGAAAAAAAGAGAGAGAGAGAGAGAGGAATTGGATGCTTTCTTTAGCTAAACAAACCATGACCAAATAAAAATATATGATCACCATTAGGTTTCTTTATAAGCAAATGTGGCTTGATTCTCTCATCACTATCTCGAGAAACTTAAAGAATAGCAGACTGGAACCCATTTTTCCCAGCAGCATTACCCAGTGCCATGCCTCAATGGAGAAACAGTGAAATAGGCCATATCTCTCGCATGAAGTGTGTTGGTAAGTGCTTCCATTACAGGTGAGCTGCGTGTAAATGCAAAAGGGTTGCCTTAATGTCTCCCACCTGGAAACAGGAAATACTTAGTAGTCATTCCCATCCATCTCGTGCTGAGTTTTACATTAATAAGGTAATGCCTTTAAGTTCTTTGAGGTTTCAGGGAGAAAGGCACGTTGGGAGAAGAGTTGGTACTATTTCTGAGACCTCCTGTCTCGAGCCAGCTTAAAGGCTGAAGGTCCCAAGGTGGTGCTGTAATAGCAGCACTAATAATGTGCAGTTACAGCACAACTCACATGAGGCACTCGGAAGACATTATACTCATTTATTCATTAAACCTGAACACACCCCGGAGATAGGTTAACTGCTATTATACTCCTTTATGCTAAAGTAAATGAAAACAAAGGGGGGGGGGGAAGCAAGTTATTCAAGACCATCTGATGAACTTGTAGTAAAACTGTAGTGAAGATGGTGTCCCTCTCCCTAGTGATTCAGTGAAAAGCTTGGCCTAATTTGGCATGAGCATATGCCTGTATGTATATGTTTACTTAGTTTTGTGCCATCTTGTTCTAGAAATAGCTGGAGAACACTTGAAATTATATTTAATACAGCTAGATAACATAAATTGAAAATAAGTGGTTGGAGGAAAAGATCCAAGGAAAATAGGGCTATAAAAATGAGAGGAAGCCGGGATAAAGTACGGTTTGTGTTTTATGTGACCAATGTTCAGCAAGTGCTCTTATCATTCAACTGTGTATAAATGATAGTGCATAGCCTCAGTTTCCCCTACTCATGTGCTGTGGGTAGAAAAAAATTTTTGTGCCCCGAGAAATTAAAGGCTACAGAAAACATTAAAGATTTGTAAGACTAGATTTCAGATTGCTGAGTGATGAATCAAAGAGTATCATTAGGGCCCGATAGACTCTCAGATCTAGTGGCATCTTTTTGAAGGGGTAAATGGAGTAGTAAACAGCAGAGAAGTGAGATCAACTAAGGAACACTGGTCACTGGCAGCAGAATGCTCTGTTCCCCTTGGAGAGATTGAAGGTCATGGGTGAATTAGTGCCACAAATGGGTCAGTGACTCATGGTCTGGGCAGAGTCTGTAGGTGACAAGGTATTTTGCATCAGCATGGACAGCAGCCCATGGGTCAACATAGGGCTGTAAACATAGCTTGTCTTTATGTAAGGACATCAACCCAGATGAGCAAAATGTCAACCTGAGGAAGGAGGACAGAGCTGTATGTATATGTGAGATGGCTCTCTCCACCCCTATCCATCAACCTCAGCTCCACCTTGGAAATCCCATAGAGATAGAAGAAAGACAAGGGTGATGAAAGTCTTGCTGTTCGGAAAGTGTGGCTATTCTTCCAGCAGAGGGAAAGGGAATTGACTAGAGTCACCTGAATACAGTGGAACATCCAATGAATGGAAAGAAATTCCTTTTTCTAAGGATTTAAGAAGACAAAATATATTTTCATTAGACTAGTATGGTGTTAATTGATGCTTTCTTGGGAAAATGAACTTCTAAACCTTTCTCTTTGTAGTCATGACACTAACTTTATTGTTATTTTTTTGTTGGAGTGTATGTTTAAATATGTCTTTTTATGTTTTTGTTTCTTAAAGTACCGATCTAGTACATGGAGGCAAGGGATTTTCCTGTGATGGAACACCCATGGGTGGAATTTAGATATCTGGTGGGAACTTCAGATCCCTTAGTTTCTACAGAAGATCAGCTTGAAGCCTGATTCTATGCACTATGGTAGTCCAAAACTGTCTTCATTCTTTCTGTACATGCATCAAAGCTCTTTTTCTCGCAGTTACCTCAGACTTAGGGTCCTGCCTTCACTGAATTAATTTGGTTGAGGTCATTTTGCTCTTCCACATATGGTGTCTCTATTCTGCACCATCTTACCAGATGTGAAATTCAGCCTCAGTCTCCTCTGAAAATTCTTAACTCATGAAGAACTTTGGAATATAGTAAATCTGACCTTTTTTTTTTTTTTAAAGATTTTATTTATTTATTTATTTGACACAGAGAGAGATCACAAGTAGGTAGAGAGGCAGGCAGAGAGAGGGAAGCAGGCTCCCCGCTGAGCAGAGAGCCCAATGCGGGGCTCGATCCCAGGACCCTGGGATCATGACCTGAGCTGAAGGCAGAGGCTTAATCCACTGAGCCACCCAGGTGCCCCCTGACCTTTTTTTTTTTAAATTGGGAAAGAGTTTACATTCCAAAAACACAAATGATTTCAAGTTGGACACTGAAAATTCGACTCATTCATTTATTTCTACAACAGTTATTAAGGCCTTACATTATGCCAGGCACAGTTCAAGATGCTTGGGGGTTTATCAGTGAATAAAATTGACTAAGATTCCTACCCTCATGGAAATTAAATTACAGCAGGTGTTTGAAGAAACCACTGTGTATCTCCAGAGGGTTTCCTGGCTGCTCCCTCTGTACACAGGCTGCAATCTCCCTCAATTTTTCTGGCTTTTTTCTTCCACACCTCTCCAGAACAAAAACAAAGTGTTTAAACCTTCTCATGAAGATCAATTAACTATTAATGTGGTGCTTTAGCTCTTTTCTTAAATGATACCCTAAATGAGATGATAAAATATTTTCCTAGTCAAAGATACTTACTCCCTTAGTAATAATTTTGCTAGAAGTGGGGGGAGATAATATTCTTTTACTTCTGTTATTTTAGTATAAGCAGCTTAAGATATCAGCCTTTCATTAATAGGAGAAGAAACCTCTTCCTTATGGTGCCATTGCTTAGTTTTTAACATTGCTTAGAGAGCAACTTCTCATCCATAAAGTTTTCACTTTTCAGTTTCTGTACTTCCTGCAGTCCAACCAGGATCACAGACATACTGCATCAGAACACTGCCAGAGTTAAAATGTGGGGAAAATGAAAGCTCTGGTTTTATTCCATAGTTACCACTCAGCACCACTAGGATTCTGTTCATAAATAATTTTAATGATTTTAAGAATATTTTCATAAACAAATTGGTCTTTAAAAGGTGAAGAGGCATAGAGAAGCAATCCACTCACTTTCCAATGGCCCTGGTAGTTCAACATATGAGCATCCAGCAGTCTTGGTGTTCATATCCAAGGATGACTAAGTCTGCTATAGATATGTAGGATAGATGAATGTTCAACAACAATCATATATCCACACAGAATGAGCCTTGACTAGGGAATGCACATATGAAAATAAAGGTAAGTATTATGACAAATCTACTAGAAAAAGAAATGATTCAGAAACTGTAGATATGAGTTTGATGGATGTTTTAAAATTCAATTCTCTTCCAAAGAAATGGTTTTACCACAATACAGAAGACTGTAAGATCCCAGGCATTGAGTCCCAGAAGAGAAAAACAAAACAAAACACCGCTTTTGAGAGAAAAAGTCATAGAAAATTTACTTAATTGAAAAAGAGTAACTGTCAATATTTTTAGGTAGATTATCACCAATTAAAGAGCTATCTTAGGAAGAGAAGGATTACCCAGACCTGACAATCTATCTATACAAGGCAGTACTGTATGGAAATGGGCACTCTACAAGTGTTCAAGAGCAGGTCATCCGTGCTGAGGTGGAGTTGACTGGCAAATCAGTTGAAGGGTTATTTGTTGCTGAGAATGTTTGATAATGGTTAAGAAAGACCTGAGGGTCTTTATAGGATAGAAATGTTAATTCCAAAAGGCTGTGGAGGGAGGTACTCATTAATAAAGTGACAAAACCCTTGTAGGGAGAGAATTCCTTCTAGTTGGGGCATGGCAAGGATCCCCACCTAGAGCTCTGATGAGGGAAAATTTCATTTAGTAATAATATAATCAGCTCAAACGCACAGGGCACCATTTCTTTGAAGTAGATATATGATCATTTCTTCTTTCTTCAGATTGTCTAAATTCCCTAAGTTACTGACCTCATATGTCCCATAGGAGATAGAAAAGATCCTTAAAGAAAGTCAGCCTCAGACACTTACCTGTGTCCAAGAGAAAAAAGATGAAAAAGTCAGAACTGTCTGACCTGAATAATATGGGTTCTAAAAAGCTATAAAGTTTGTACAGAGATGACAGGTAACCCCATTACAAAAACAAAACAAATGACAACAACAAACCTCTTGATCAACCATTGTTTTGATTAGCTTTTCCTAAGTCCTCACAGTAACAAAATAGAATTTGCATCTCCTGACCCAAAAGAGGATTTGTCTATGATACCAATAAACATGTGGGATCCATTTAGAAATGGACACATTTAATTTAATTAACATATAGCAGTTACTCTATGTCAAGCATATTTCTTACTCAACTGTCAACTCACTTAACTGTCAAAAAAGTGTGGAACGTAGGCACTACTATTTCTGAGGGCAGGCTGTCCAAGCAGAAGCAGGAGCTCAGCTATGAGTTATTCACTAGGTGACTTTCCACGTGTAGGTATAGGAAGGTTCAGTGCCGGCCAAGTGTTTGTAAGAAACTCAGGCTGGAGTTATTTCGTGGTGGATGTCCCTCAGGCAAGATGTCTTACCAACCATCTCCACCTGCCTGTCAATGCATGCAAATTGCCAAAACAAACATGGTGTAAGATCTCAGAAAGTATAAATAGCTCAATAAATGAGTTGCTCTATCTATGTAGAGAAATGATAATCTTAAGGATATTGATTAAAGATATTTCTTATCTCCCGAAGTAAGTTTTTTGTATGTGTGGGGGCGATAACCTTGAAAGAGACTTAGGGATTCCCTTGGAGGAGAAGAGAGAGCCCTAAAGAGACATGTAGAGAAAGAAGGGCTTCAATCTCAGCCCTCTGTCATTATTATCATCATTATTATTATTAATTTCATCATCATAATCATTATTGCTACTTTGGCGCTTATCTTATCAACCATTATAAAGATATATCTTTAAAAAGAAACAGAGAATGTAGAAGAAAAAAAAGTAAAAAAAAAATGTTAAGGCAGTAGAGGCTTACAGAAGAAAATCAAATGTAAAAATTGAGAATAATAGAAAAGAGAATAAAGTAAGAGTGGGTATGAGAGAATTAAAATTCTAGTAGAATAAAATGTTAAATTTGAAAATAAGATTAAAGAAATGAGATTTAAAATAAAAGATAAAAGGATGGATCATTAAAATTATAAAACTAGAGATGATTAAAGAATAAGATAAAATACTTAAACCCAAAAGATAAAAACTTTAAATGTAAAAATAGATAAAACTAAGGATTAGTAGGAATTAATCACTAAGTGGGAAAAAATTAAGACATTGAAACTAAAAATAAAGAGGCTTAGAGGAAAATATGTTAAGAGGAAATTAGAGAGCTATGGAAAGAAAAATATGGAAAAAATGTCTCTGAACAGTTTGGAAATGAGTCTTATTTAAAATATTTATATACTGGGTCCTTCTTATGCTAATGAAAGGGCAACATCCTCTGGGTGTTAGAGTTGAGGGATGAAGATAGTGTAAGAGGTGAGTTACAACTTGACCAGATGCTGAAACCCCTCAGAAATCCTTCTAAGCTGTGCTGATATGTCAAAAGGTAAATCTCCTCATCATAGAGAACCGGGACCACTCCTGAGCTTCTTCTCACTGATTCTAAGATTTTTCATGGTGATTTTTGGTCATCCATTTATGTGGTTTACATCATGTTTAAGGCAGGGTCCTTAATTCTCATAAACAGAGCTCATAGACTACTAGAGTATCTATTGATGAACACCAGGAAATCTGAATCATGAGCAACTACCAAAACTACAAATTGTTTCTCTATTAAACCTCCTTTCTATAATTTGTAAATTCATCTTAGTGAAAAATATGTTTTTAATGCATATAGGATTAGGGTAGCATAGATGACTACTCTATACAATAGATATATTTGCCATTTTTACCATATCAATGAAGTTGTTTCCCAACACCCTAAATTTTAAAAAGATCCTGTTGTCATGAATGTGGAAATTGGCCTTCCTTTACACTGGATGGTATCTTTGCCTCTTCCCTTTTGGAGAGCATCCTTTCTTCCTTAGTTTGAATTTGGACATGCATGAAGTCTAGGTAGGGGTTCTACCAGCCTGCCCACTTAACAACAGTTAGTGGTTTAAGAGTAGGTGAGTCTCCTCACCTCTTTTAAGAGTCTCCCTCTGAGAGACTTAACCTCCTAACATGCAGATCCATTCAAGAAGTGAGAATTTTGCCTAAATCATCCAATCGGAGGCTTCCATTGGGATTTTCCTAATCTGAGCCAGAGGGGAGAAGGACCTAGAAGCCTAGAAGGCACTTGAAACATTAAGAAGAAAACGCTGATAAGAATGAAAACCAACATAAAGAGTTATGCCCTCAGAAGTCTTAAAAGTAAGAGTGCCTCTTATTTTCTGCTTTCCTTATTCTTGCTGTAATTTGGTCATGGGAGCCAATAAATTCACCTTTTTATTGAAAAAGTTTCTTTCATATGTAATCAGAAGAGTTCTAAATAATATATGTAGTTTTGACTGAAAATCCTTTGTCCTTCTTCTTTTCACAGCGCCTTTGTGTTTTTTGCTCCAAGGTGCAGATTGTTACTGAGGGCCCAGCCTCTGAGCTCTCCATGCCAGGCTCTGCTGTCTTTTGCAATCAATAAACACAATAAACAGTCCCTGCCTCTGATGTTATACTCAGAGAGTGTCCACTAGCTGGATGGTGTGGACCTTCATTTAAAAAGAGCACTCTTAGTTTTCCATTTATCATTTTGGTTAACTTGAGCAGACTAGTTTGGATTTGTATAGATTCAACTGACGTTAATTTGTGCTCTTTCTCAAACTCCAGGTCCCCCTGTGGAAATGGTTTTCTTGTCCCAGATTTCCTTCCCAAGAAATACTTTTTCTTGGGGGCCCTGCTATCACCATTTAGACACTGGAAAATCTGAGAGATTTGTCTATATATGTGTCAAACCTCAATTTCTATGAGGGAAACTCAGAAAAGTTGAATAGCTCCTCAGCCACATAGTCTGTCAGGTATGAGGTGAGGAATCAAGTGTACAACTCTGGTTACAAAGTCCAACCTTTCTACTTTAGCATGTGGAAAAAAAATATATACATCTGAAGAAGAATTCTAAAGAAGAAGAACAAATGAAATAAGCCTATTGTGCTTTGGAGAGTTCCAGAAAAACAAGCTTTCCAACATTATCACTATGCTATCAGATAAAAAAAAAGTAGGGGACTTGAAGTTGATCAAGCCCAATCATTTTTTTTAAAATTTCCTCATATGAGCAAACCATCTAGCACCATCCCCTGAGTAAAAGGAAACTTAACTTTAAGGAAAAGCTACTAGTATTGAGAATCTACCACATTTCATTGATTATAAGAGGCCCTCAGTTATAAAATGTATCATTATTACACCACTCCTGTGATGGTTAATTTTAGGTGTCACCTTGACTAGGTATCACAGGTACCCAGATATTTAGCTAAATATTATTGTCTGTGAAAGTGTTTCTGAATGACATTATCACTCTAATTGGTAGATCAAATAAACCAGATTACCCTCCTTGATGTGGAGGGTATCCTCCAATCCACTGAAGGACTGGATAGAACAAAAGGTAGAGAAGGGAGAATTCTCCCTCTTCTGGGTGACTGCTTGAGTGATTGCATTAGTCTTCTCCTGCCTTTACAGCCAGACTTTTACCACAGGCTCCCTGGTTCTCAGGCCTCCGGACTTGACTGAACTACACCATCAGCTTCCCTGGGTCTCCAGCTTTGCAGATGGTAGATCAAGAAACTTTTCAGCTTCCTTTGTGTGAACCAGTTGTTCATAATAAACATAGTAAGTCTGCCACTCCCTCTCATCATCTCTCAGTTGGTAGGTAGATAGATGCACATCTCTGTCTACATATATCTCCTATTGGGTCAGTTTCACTAAAGAATCCTGACTAGTAGCACCAATAAGAAAGATAAAAGCTGTCAATTTAAATATCAAGGAGTTGGCAGATTTTTCCAGTAAATGGCCAGGTAGTAATTATTTTAAGCTCTGAGGTCTGTAAGGTTTGTATTGCAGTAACTAAAGTCTGCCATGTTAGCAAGAAAGCAGCTGCAGACAACACAGACACAAATGGACATGGCCATGTTTCAGTAAAATTTTATTTATGGATGCTGAAATTTAAATTTCATAAAACTTTCATATGTCATGAACCATTATTTGTCTCTTGAATTTTTTCTAACCATTTGAAAACTCATTTCTAGAAGCATACAAAGGCAAGTAGTAGGTGGATTCGATCTGTATGAACAGTATGGTTTCTTATCTCATTAATACAAGATGCTTCTAGACTTCAGAGATGTTAGAATATAGAAGTACGTGCATCTTAGATTGAATTGTGATAGCTACCTCGATATTGTCAAGTACTAGGTCCTTTGGATTTCCTTGAGTTTTTGATATTTATAATAGATCTCTACAATGTTTTGCCATCTAGCGTTTGCCAATCAGCAATGATTACTAGTGAGCATAGTTTGTCCCTTCTGAGAAATAGAGCTGGATGTGAAATGGAGAAAGTTAAAAATAAAGTTAGTGAACTCCTGGAGTATGGGCCAGTCTCTGAGAATCTGAGATTGGGCCAGTCTCTGAGAATGTTCAGGGGAAGCATAATATATACCATTTGTATATCACTTTATGGTCTGTAAAATATTTATGCATATGTTGTTTTACTGAATTTTCACCATGTTATCTATGAGGTAACCATGGTAGAAATTAGCTGCAGATTAAAAAACAAAAACTCTGAATTAGAATTATATATCTGGTAAGTAGATCTGATCTCTTTTGACTATATAGTTGTTCTTCCTTTTTGCAAAATGCATATTCAAGTGTTTCTGAGGGTGAACGGTGAGCAGATGTATTTCAATGTACTGGGGAAAGAGATGAGAAAAAAGGGTAAAATCCAGTGTTCGTAGTACTTCAAATAATCCCCACCACTTAAGCAAATTGAAGGGGAGAGAGTTTTCTCACTCACGATTACGGTTACAGGGTCATAGTCTCTCTTTCTTTTTCCTTGAAATATTGGCTTCAGTGGAGCCCTACTACTCCTTAGCCAGTTTTAGTCAAAACTATTTTCAGGACACTGTCTGTGTATATTTAAGCCAAAATGTGACTGGCTCATATATTAAATTTAAACATTTGGACAGTTATCTCTGATTTCACTTCCTAGTTCTGTTTTGTTTCTCTTCCTTATTTAAGCCAAGTAATCTGATAGGGTGGAAATAGCAAGGATTTTGGACTCAGGGAGTTGAAACCCAGATGTGCTGTTTATTAGTTTGTGACTCTCAGCAAATTACTTCACCTGACTGAACTCTTTCATTATTTTTATTTTAGGAAGGGAGTAACATTGACATCGTAGAAAAGTTGTGAATGATTTAATACATAGAAAGCCCATAGAAACATGCCTGGAACCTAGTAGTATGTATTAGCTATAACTGTAAGCATTGAGTGAGAATCATATGTAAGACATCTAAAAAAGCACCTGGTACCTGACAGACAATTTCCTACAGAGCCAAAACAAAACAAAACAAAACAAAACAAAACAAACAAATAAAAACCAAAATCTTTCCTATATGGATTCTTCACATTCCCCTTTCTATCCAGCTCAAAGGTTGTACCTCTGTTCCCCACAACACAGAAAACCTTACTAACTAGCACAGTCCCAGTCACTCCGGTTGTTTGCTGAGTTTCTTTACCCTTTTTTTTCTCATGTTTCCACTAAGGACTGTCTGTCAATAAATTACCCCAGCTCATACCTACCATTTATACAATTAATAAATAATTTTATCTTTTCCACTCCAATAAAACCTTTTCTTTTTTCTTTATATTTCTACTTGTATTAGCCTTTCTCTTAAACATTGAATATTTGACGACCCCTTCATGCACATTTTGATTTCTATAAACCCAATGTCTATTTCTCTGGCCTTCATTTTATTGGCTCTCTCAGCAGCATCGGACCCTGTTGACCTGTTGTTTCTTGTTTTTGCTCGCCTTGCACACCACCTCCATTCTTATCTGACCTCTCTGCTTCTTCTGCCTGTGTTCCTCTTGCAGACTCCTCATTCTCTGCCAAACCAGTAAATATTAGAGGACCTCAAGTTCTCTCCTAGGGAACTCATTAAAGCTCTTTTCTCATCAAAGTTCTTTTTTACTCGTTATTTGTTTTACTTTTTAACTTTTAAGATTTCTGTTCTTCCCCATTTCTGGGAGCAGAAATCTAAGCTAAAAAGCTCAACCTGATCTGCATCCTTCATTTCCCTAGGTCTAGTCCTTTTCTAATGTGTCTGTGTAATATATTTGATAAATTACTTAACTTTTCACAAAACAGAATTAATCTCATACTTACAAAATCCGTATAATTTAGTTCCTGCCTAACCTTTCCTTCTTCCATGAAGTCTATATTCCAAAGATAAATGTTCCACTTATTGTTCTTAGAAAAACCCATAACTATGAAAAGAAAGCATCCTTTTTTCCCTTAAATGAAGACTTAAATGAATTCCTCGTGAGAATTTGAAGAGCCATTACTAGAACGGGTATTTGACAGACTTTAATGTTAATAAGAAAACATCCATTAAGTGATGAATTGGTTCTGTCCTTGATCAGATTTACTCCAAAAAAGTGGAAAAAAAAAAAAAAAAGCAAAAAAAAAAAAGATTAAAAAACAAAAGCCAGGGAGGTCTGGGTGTCTCAGTGGATTAAGCCAGGATCAGGTCATTCTACATAGGGTCCTGGGATCGAATCCTGCATTGGGGTCCTGCTTCTCCCTCTGCCTGCTGTTCTCCCTGCTTGTGCTCTTTCTCTTTCTGAAAAATAAATAAAAACTTAAAAAAAAGCCAAAAACCTCTTTTTTATCATTTAGCAATTGCTGTATTAACTAACCACGAACCCCCAGTGACATATGACAACACCACTTATTTCTTTTGCACCTGTAAGTTGGTTGGGGTTGGCTGAGCTCTGCAGGGGGCTCTGCATCAAGTTGGGTTTGGCTCTTCCCCATGGCTTGGCTTCTGGTTGGCTCCATGTGTATTCATCCTGGGGCTCAGGCTGAATGGGCAGAAGCTACTCAGGTAAGGAACTACTCATGGCATTGGCATTAGTGCAGGGAGCTAGCCAAAACTCATGAGCTGTCTTATCACTGAAGCTTGAAACTGGCTCCCTGTTGCTTATGCTATGTTCTGTGGGCAAAAGCAAGTTACACAGAGGCTTCCACAGTCAAAGGGCAGACAGGTGATTACCCTTTTTGTGGAAGGAAGCACAAAGTTATATAGCAAAGGTAAGGACACCAGGAAGCACAAAGAATTGGAGTTGCTAATTCGGTCTACCATACCAAGTCCATAATAATGGAACGGTGAATTAAACTTCCGTGTGGGATTCACTGTGGTAGTCCTTTTCTCCCTTCTCCCCTCCCACTATATTTTTCCTTCACAGATAAATTTCATGGATCAGGAGAAAAACAGAAGACAAGCTGGCCTTCAGCATACATTTCTGGAAATACAACTCAAGTGATCAAGACAATGGGTCCTAAAGAGGTAATTGTGTGGTCCTAGACATTGAACACCCTTTATCTTACTGCACACCTGGGATGGAATAACAGACTCAGGTTGGGGGAAAAATGAATTGAGAAAGGAGTGGAGTCCCGCAATGGGTAGGGATAAGGCTTTTGGAGAAGCAAATTGCCTTTACCTAGAAGTTTTGAAGAGGTGTCTAGAAAAGATTGAAGCCAAGCTCACTGATGGTGAGCTATCAGAAGAGACACTTTTTGTCTTCAGAGCATCTGACACAGTATTTCACACATAGTTTGGCTTTCACTCTGTGGTAGACTGCGAAATAAAATATTAAAGATCTCTGATTTACTACAGTTAATAGATTAATGCAATTTGCTGAAAGTAAATTATAACAATGCAGAGTCTAATAGACATAAATTCTATTTGATGAATAGATTTTTAGGGAGAAATGCCAATTCAAGTAAAACTTTTTTTGCCATTGGCAAGCATAGGTTTTACTGATAGTTTATAAGTCATTTCATAAGTTATTTTTCATCATTGTCAGTTTTGGGAAATCATATGGAGGAGGACTGTGGTTTAGGGCAGAGACAGAACATTCAAGAGCTTTGGTTTTCTCTTCCTGGGCCTACCCCTGACTTTTTGTGTGACTCTGTATGACTTCGAATAGGTCATTCAACCTCTTTATAAGCCTCAATTTTTCCTTCTGCAAAATGAGTCCTTTGAAGCACATAACCAGTCTTAATTTTTTTTTTAAATTTAAGTAAATTTCACAGGTAGTTATAAACTTTTCCTGTGAAAGTAAGCCAAGTTTAGACAAAAATAGAGGGAAAGGAATTTTTCTAAGGCAGTGGCATATACTTAACAACTTTATCTTTTAGTTTTTATGACTCACTCTTGGGCACAGGCATTTTATGACTTGTAACAGTTTAATGGTCCTGGTGGGTTAACTCCTCCTGCAGGTTATGTTCCTCTTCCTTGAAACACATGCCACACCTTCTGTGTGCTGAGAAGGTCAGATGAAAATGTACTGCCTGTGAGGATAGCTTCATCACCTATGATGGACAAGGCACCAGGGAGAGCCTTCCTTTTCCAGTGCCTTCCCTTTCTTTCCATCCTTCTGCCTGCAGAAAAATGAAAAATAATTATGTCTCTTGCACCATGGAGACAGAAGTACAAAAAATAAACAGTGACTGATTAAGGAAAGGGGCTTTATTCCAGGGTGAAAAAACATACACACAGTATCATCAATAATTGCAAAATGGAGAAAAATGGTAATGAATAATTAAGCAGAGTAATACAGTCATGATAACAATAGAAACCAATGAATAACGCGATTTTATCTCATTTGTAATAATATGACTGCTCATCTTGACGAAGTGTCCCCGTTTTGACTGTTTCCGACACTCCTGTAAGCACTGTGTGGCTTTTTGTTTATTTCCCCTAAGAACACAGCTGAGAGGCTGTGACTCTCTTCTCTTCCCATATCCTGAGAATTCTGTCTTCACTCCTTTCCTTTCCAATTATATAAAATGCACACTCACTTTTAGTTTCCTCTGATGTTTCCAGCCTGGGATTAGCACCAACAATGCAATCGAATCCTCAGGAATGTTCTTGTTGTGACAGCAGGTCCGAGCTGTCAGGTGATTTCATGCCAGTTGGCAATCCCTTGGATATTCAGGTACCTCCCCCATCCCCCCCCCCATTACTGGAGCAATTGTGGTGGAAAATTAAGGCAGATGATCTTCAATGGAGAGAGGCTGACAGAGGAGTAGAAACGCCAACACAGCAACCCCCCATACATAATAGGAGGGCTTGTTTCACCAGGCTGTTGTCCTCAGTGTTTTTGTGAGGTAGTTATTGTAGAGGCTCAGATGCTGAACAGTTTAGTCTGAGAAATCGGTGCCAAGGAGTTACAGCATCTTTGGAGGGTCCAGATTGCCTCACTGATTAGAAAGCATCAGTGGGTTCTCTGATTCGTGAGGAGCTACAAAGGTGGCAGAGTAAATGATACCTTTTGCTGAGGCTAACAATGAGGCAGAGATAAGTGAGCTGCCAGGGAGCCCCTCCTGCTCCACCCTCCAGACAATGTGTGTCACACTGAAGCAGAAATAATAAAAGACTTGGAGACCTTTGAGCCTATCAAAGATAAGACCTTTGTACTTTGTTTCCCACAGATTCTGTGCACTTGAGTATCATTAACCCAACCTACAAGTGCACCTGATTACCTAAAAAATAATCTCTGTCTTTTTGTCTTTCAGTCTGTGTTTCTTATTGGTTAGGAAGGAAAGGTGTGTTTTAATCTTGTGCAGCGATTTGGAGATTGGAAGAGGACCTCAAATGCCAAGGGTCAGGATCTATTTGAGTAGATTCAAGGTATTGGATAGATTCCCTGTGAAGAGGCTGGAAGCCCCTCCTGGTTTTCAAAGGAACGGAGATTAGGTTAAAACAAACGGGCTGTTTTTCAAGAAAATGGGTTTATGCCATCCATTTACAATTGCATAGGATTACAGTTTATGTAAATGTCAAATACATAAATGAAAGTTGGCAAGTCTTAGCACAGAAGCTTGCAGTGAGTGGATGTGATGGATAAAGAGGTTTGGGAATGGCTGGGCTGAAGGCAAAGTTGTTTTAGCTACCAACTTTATGTCACTCTTTTTTAGGTCAAAAAACAAATTTAGGTGCATTCCTATTTTCTCCTCCCTACAATTGTGAGTCAGATCCTATCATCTTTCTCCTTTTATATATGAAGTATATGTTTTGTCTCATGTGATCTAGTCTACAGAGCCTACGCTTTGGTTTGGTTTGACAAGATTAAGCCTATGCTTAGTCCTGATTTTACCGTTTACTAGCTGCATTCTCTTGTCAAGTTAGTTCTCCAACATGAGGATAATGTTATGTGTTTCAAAGGGTAATTAAGATTTCCTGCTTCTCTCCTGTACCTGTTTTCTAGTTGGTAGCTCCCCATGTCCTCATGCTTCTACATTCACATTACAAATGTCTTGGTTCAGTCACTTGTCTCCTTCTCCTTGGACCTTTATAATAGTCCCTTCTGTGACCCCTTTGCTTCCTGTCTCAAGCCTCTATATTCCCTTTACATAAAACACTGTCAAAGATAATTTTCCAACATGGAAATCTGTTATGCTATTTCCCTGCCTTCAATATGCTGTCAGCTCCTTATTGTCTACAGGAAAAAGTCTAGACTCCTTAGTGTGAATTGCAAGGTCCCACCATTCATTTGGGCCTAATCCCACCCACCTCCTTCCAGGCCACTGCCATTGTGCCCCTGTGCTATGACCACTGACATGACCTGTAGGCCCCTGAAAGTGGCCCGCCCTTTCTTGCCTCTTTATCTCTGTAGCAGCTATGCCCTCTGTCAGGAAGGCTCACCTTCATTGTTTCTTCTTGGTGAATTACTTCTCCCTGAAAATCCAATTTAACAATAATCTTCTGTATAAATCTCCCCAGTTAGTTAGTAGCTAGATATACCAAACTATTTTATAGCACTTTGTTCTTTAGCTCTTCTTTCTTTTCAGTTAAAGTTAACTCTTGTTTTTGTCAGTTATACCTGCACGAGTTTCCAAAGTCAAGTGGTCCGATAGGATCAGAGGGAAAAACAAGTTCCTGGGCTCTGTCTTCCCTCTTGTCAGCTCACCTCTCAGAGGCTGCCCCTTTCAATGCTTTTATTAGTTGTATCTAGTCACATCCTTCTTTCTAATGATATGATTATGGTACTGTTTCTTGATTTTTTCAGTTTTAGACCTTAATTTCTGAATTTCTCCTGTAACTTCCTTCCCTTAGCACCATCCTACCTCCAATGTTAAGTGTTATTTTAACCGTGATTTGCAGGTGAGCTATGCCATATACCATGACTACATTTCTTTTTTGTACTGCTTTTTGTTTATTTAAAACTTGTAAGTGAAGACGTTTGTGTACCTACCACTCATTTCTTCAAAATTCCTTGTTAGAATTTCAAACCTATCAGATAAGTTCTCATTTTTCCTTTTTTTCCTACAAAGCATCCTTTCCAGGGTCTTCCATTCTGCTGTTTCTACCTGGACCATATTTTCCATAGGTCTACACCTCACCTCTTGTCCCAGAATGCCCCTTCATCCTCATGAGGGGAGTGTTCCTACTCTCCTTTGTATGGTTGATCCTCTTTGCTGAATCCCAAATACCCCTTTCACCATACCAATTTTGTTGGCATGTCTTTTCTAGTAGGTCACTAAGAAAGAACGGATGAAGCTTAAATTTTTTGAGACTTTGAAGGAAATACCTTCATTCAAATCCTGCACTTGTTTGATAGCTTCTTGGATACAGAATTCTGGTTAGAAATAATTTTCATTCAGAATTTTATCTTCCAGTGGTGCCTCTGAGAAAACAGGTGGCACTCTATTTTCTGATAATTTATCTGTCATCGACAAGCTGTTTTTGTTGTTTGTTTAAAATCAACAATTTTTTTTAAATATGAAAGTTTGGAGGATTTTCACTATATTTCTGGTGGTCCAAAATGTTAACAACCTGCCTTGATGTAGGTCATTTCATTCATTGTTCTGGGCCCTTGTTGGGACATTTTTTTATTCTGGAAATCCATGTCCTTTGATTCGAATAAGTCTACAGAATAATTTCTTTGGTAATTTGTCCTCTCCATTTTTTCCACTTTCTCTTTCAGGAACTCTTAGTAGTCAGATGATGAATCGCTTTGGTCTTATATTTTTATTTTCTTTTATCTTCTATTCTCCATCTCCCCATCTCTCTCTGTCTCTCTCTTGTTCTACTTAAGGGAGCACCCTCAAATTTATCTTCTGGCATGTCTACTGAATTTTTATTGGTTGTACCATATATTTTATTTTAAGTGCTCTTTTAGTTCTCTGATTTTGGGAAAAAAAAACATTGTTTCCCTATTGCATGAATTCAGTATTTTCTTAATATAAAAATACTGATGATAGGCTTTATAGATTTCTTTTTTTCTTCCTTGCTTTCATATCTTTGAAGTTTCCTTATGCCATTTATTTACTTTTGTCTGTGTCTCCCATCACATTTCTTTGACTATTTAGCAACCTATTTATATTTATTAATGAAGCACTGAAAAGCTTACTAGAAGATCTGTATTTATGGGTGGAACTTATTAAATGCTAGACTTTCCAGTAAGGGATAAAGTTGAAATTCTTAATCTGGGGTCCCCAAATGGCAGCATTTGTAGGGCTTTTTTCCTCAGAATAAGCCTGAGGGGCAATTGTTTCTAGAACTTTGCCAAGCAAAGAGGTTGGATCAGTGTTCAGAATATAGACTTTTTACTTAATCCGCCTCTTTTAAGAATTGAATCCCAGCTCTCATCTGGACCTAGTTTTCTCACATCTAAGCCTTCTGTCACTCAGTGTTCGTAGAAAGTCAGATTCTAGTCTTCTCCCAGGGTTGGGTAAGGGACCATATTTCTGAGCAGCTATGGTGCAGATTTCCATGAATTTCTTAAATAGACTTCTTTTAGCTGTATACTCTACTTTCATAGGTATTTGCCTCCATATTCCAAGGCTTTCCAGAATCCTAGTGAGATTTGGTTCATTTCTAGAGTTTCCTTAAAATGGGATGAAGTTTCTTTCTTTTTTTAAAAAATATTTTGTTTACTTATTGGTTAGAGAGCGAGAGAGAGAGAGAGAGAGAGCACGCACTAGCCGGGGCAGCAGCAGGCAGAGGGAGAAAAAGGCTCCCTGCTGAGCAAGGTGCCTGATGTGGGACTCGATCCCAGGACCCGAGGATCATGACCCCAGCCTAAGGCAGCCTCTTAACTGACTGAGCCACTCAGGCATCCCAAGATGGGATGAAGTTTATGCTATATTAGTTGTGACTCATTCTTCCTCTCAGGCTTCCAACTTCAAAAAAAAAAAATCTTTTTCTTGTTATCTGCTCTTTCTTTTTTGTTTACCTCTTGAGTATGTTCTTTAAAGGAGCAAATTTAGGAGGAAAACACAGTAAATATCTGTTCAATCTTCCATATTTATCTGGAACTCCCTTTCTTTCTTATTTTAATTCAGTCCATGTCTACATATACTAAGACTAGGCCTTAAAATAAAACTAATTATTTTCATCAGCTTTGGTCAACAATTTTGTTTCTATTTTTCCTGATTTAAGCAGGTTGTTCTGTAAATCAATATCGTTAAGTATTGTAATTTGCTCTTGCGATGTTTTTTTTTTTAAAGATTTTATTTATTTATTTGACAGACGGAGTTCACAAGTAGGCAGAGAGGCAGAGAGAGGAGGAAGCAGGCTGTCCGCAGAGCAGAGAGCCCGATATGGGGCTTGATCCCACGACCCTGGGATCATGACCCAAGCCGAAGGCAGCGGCTTTAACCAACTGAGCCACCCAGGCGCCCCCTTACAATGATGTTTTTGAATTTTGTCACTGGGATAAGAAAAATTGGTTATGAGCCTGGCATCTATCTATACAACTTTATAGAGGAAAAAAATGCTTTTATATAGTGGTATTTTTAAAGGTTGATATGAACTTTTATCATCCCTCTGTACTTGCCTGCGGCTACTAACAGTCACACTCAAGGATACACATTCTTTCACATTTACAATGTTTTCAGCAGCAAAGACCTGACTACTAAACAGAGAGGGCTGGACCAGATCACAATTTTGTGATGGGCTTTTGAGAAACTTTGTTTCCCATTCTAGTTGTATTTACATTCAGCCCAGCTCATTCTTAACTGTTTCATGATCTGGAAACACACATTGCTGATTTTATTGTTCAATGCCTTTCTTCTCCTTTTTCTTGTGGAATGAGTGATGTTCCACACGGAGGATTAAGATATATAATAACAAAACAGAAACTCTCACGTTTAGCTGTAGCTAGATTTATGGCTAAGTTTATGGAGATTACTTAGGGCTGGGAACACATGTCCAAGAACGTCTCTGGAGTTACAACTCTGCATGGAGGGAGATGCTATTACAGACTGTGGACAGTAAACACCTCCGAGGTTGCATGTCACTTCCTGCCGGCCCATGAGTCTTTCTGATTTAAGTGGAAAGCTTGTCTATTAGTAACGCAAACAAAGCCTAGTTTAACCTCTGGTTTCCAACATCTGGAATACTTATCCCTGTGGCAAATGTATGGTTCACTGAACACTCACTATTCCAATGGTCCACCGAAGCACAATTTTGGCTTGAAAGGAGGAAAAAAAAAATCCGATTCAGAATAGTTATCACTGAGAATGCCAGAAGGATTTGTGATAACAGCATCACCACTGACTCCCCAGCTGGGCTACTTGGATTGTGCTCTGGTGAGAGCCTGCTTTCCTAATGACATGAGAAAAGACACAGAAAGAGCCTTCCTTTGGACCTCATCGTGAACACAAGACTTTTCTTCTTCCCTTCAAAGACTGTTTAATCCATATACTTAGTTTCAAATTTTTATTTCTGTGTGTCTGAGTGGAATCCAAGTAATTTAACTTTGATGCTTTTCAGAAATGTTAAGTGAGTCAATATCTTCTTTTTGATGTCCTGTGTTCCATCCTTGTATTTTTATATACTCAGACATGAAACAAAAGTTCACTAGAAGAGACAGATAGCTCATCTGGCAACACACACCTGGGTCTTTTTCCACGGCTTCTGGGAACACACTATTTCTCAACTGCTGAAGTGGAATACAAAGTGTGGTTACTACAGACTTGAGAATGGGGGTGGAGAACAATTTCATAATGGCACCAGGGACCACGGTTGGCGAAGTAGCAAGACCTTTACCCAGCAGAGTTAACTATGAGCCATAAAAAATATCTAGGAGCAGACCTGAGTGCAGCATGGGTTCACTTCGTTATTGAAACCAAAGTATGTGGCTTAAGTTCCTGGTAATGACTTCAGGGCTGATTGACTTGTTATTTCTTGGTATTTCTCAGTGTGTATGATTGTCTTTCTCCATCTAAGGATAAACTGCAAGGAACAGATACTGTACAGCTTCTGAGATTTATTCCTTCTAGCCAGTGGCAGCTTGGCATTTATTGGTTGAAGCCCTTGGGCAAGTTTCAAAACACTGCCTTGTGAAAGTGTTATGAGCATGTTCTTGAAGCACTAGTGCCCTCATTCAGCTCTTTGCAGCTGAAGACTCCTTTTATATGCATCGCCCTCCTAACTGGGCATCCTGGAAATTTCCATCCCTCCAAACCTCTCATTGGATATTAGTAGTAACCACCAGTTATATAACGGCTTACAGATCTTAGTAAATATCTGACCTCACTGGTCTTTCTTCTAGGAAGCAGGTATAATTATGACTACTTTAAAAATGACAAAAGTGAACCTGAGGAAAGTTGATTTGGCCAAGGTTGCCTAGTAAACAAATAGTAGAGGTGAGCTCAAAATTTAAGACTTCAGACTCCCCAAAACAACTTTTCTTTTTTTAAAGTGTAAAGATCTTTTAGTTTCTTTCTCATCAGAGAATAAGAAACAGAGGGCAAGATAGCTCACTTATAGAGTAAAACAATAGCAGATAACAAAAACAAATCAGTCCTGAGTATTTATTATTACCTGTATTATGTTCATTGCTGTGTTAAGAACTATACAGCAGTGGTTTGCAAGAGCCTTTTCTTATGCCAGTTTGGAGGAAGTTTTCAGCTGCCTTCAGCAAAATAAGATAAATTAGAACTCCCTTCACACCTATATACCACCTCTCCCCACATGTGTCTTCATTATGAGATTTCCAACCTCCTTTCTGTGCTTAGCTTTTCTTCTTACCACGATCACTACCTAACACTTCATGTGTAACTTATTTACATAGCTTATTATTTGAAACTCTCAATGAAATCTAAGCTTCACTTAAAGCAGGGCTTTCTGGAGGTGCCTGGGTGGCTCAGTGTGTTAAGCCTCTGCCTTCGGCTCGGGTCATGATTTCGGGGTCCTGGGATCGAGTCCCGCATCGGGCTCTCTGCTCAGCAGGGAGCCTGCTTCCTCCTCTCTCTCTGCCTGCCTCTCTGCCTACTTGTGATCTCTGTCTGTCAAATAAATAAATAAACTCTTAAAAAAAAAAAAAGCAGGGCTTTCTGTCTGTTGCATTTATCCTTACATATCCAACAGCTAGAGCCATGCCTGGCCCACAGTAGGCACTCAAGTGTTGAAAGAATCCAGAAAGATGGATGAATGACAACCTAAAGCACATAACACAAAATACTCAAGTCCTGACTAGCATAGTATGAAATCTAGCCACAACAGAATTCGGAGAAAAGAGAGAATTTAAAGCTATAATTTTCAAAGATTTCTGAAGGGAAAAACAAAAACAAAAACAAACAACAGCAACAAATGACAGCCCAGTGGGGCTAATGTGAAATTGTATAATCAGCACTGGGTTTGGGTAGTTGAAAAAGATCAGGGAGATATGAAAGCTGCAGAAAGAAACAGCAGCAAGCAGATGTAAATGGCTAACAGCAGAGACCCAACCATTCTTGGAGTAAATTAAGTTGTTTTGTTTCTCCTCCTTCTTAATTCACTCCTGAGATGTTTAGCTAATAATTTATTTTTTTAAAGTGACATTTCAAGGAGCTCATGTTTCCACATTTGTGGAGACAAATTTATTTGGGTGTATTTTTCTTTGGTTCTAAACACAATGGTCAAAACAGAGAGCAGAAATCAATGGTTTAATACAGTAGAAAGAAAAATGCCTTTTGCGAGTGGGTCTAATAGATCTAGGGGATGGAAGTGAACTGGAAGTGAATTATATGTTTCAGTATTTACTGCTGTGCTGGCTGACAAGTGAACAAACACCTTCATAAATTAATAGCTCCTAATTGTAGCTTGAAAGGCAAATAAATGGATGGTTTAGATTTTTGTCTCATTTCATGTTTAATGTTATGAAATATGACTCTTGTTGAATTTTTCTTGCTTGGAAACACGGAGCTAGAATTCAGTTATTTTTCCAATGATTTTAGCTAAGTTAGTCCCTTACTTCTATACTCCCCTGATTTACTATAAACAGCATCTCATGTTCATTTATAGTTTGTGTGTATTTTTTACATTAGAGACAGTGACCTAATTTAATGGGTCATGAAACTTTTTGATATGTGACATGCCACTGGATTGCAAAAAAATTTTAGTGTGACTTCTCCTTGAGTTTCTTGGACTGATATGAACATCTTTGAGATTATTACTAGACTGTCCTTTTTTTATTCTAAGACATTTTGATCATTGTTTTCAGATTTTGTATAGCGTCTCTCCTCCAAGGAGCTCAAGGCAAATACTGCAAATATGAACAATTTTATTTTATCAAAATGTTTTGGTGTGGAGGAGGAAAAACTACTAATTTCCTGTCTCCGTATGTCCCACCAAAAATTCAGCTGAACACCCTTCTCACCTTTCTTTTTCTCTAGGTTAAGGGGTTTTATTTTATATGGAGGCTTAGCAGGAACAGCTTAGACTTTGAATCATCACAGAGGAAGCTGAACCATTAAAACAAAATGCAGCAGAGAGCCTTCAGGGAAGGCAGTGGTAAGCACAAGGCGGATTGTCAAAAAATGCTGTAGGTGGTTACAAAAATCCTCTGCGAGGCTCTTTAGCCAACACAAGTGGGTCACTTACTTTTTCCAAGTGAAGGCTCTCAATGGGGACTTTGGTTGCAGACTCACTAGCCAGAGCTGTCTCATTACAGGAGATGTGGCCCAGGCTATGAAATGTTTATTTTGTAACTAATCCCTTAGGCTGTGAATGGAGTGGTTTACTATTCCTCCTTGTTCTTCCCTGTTCTTTTTTTTTCCCCCTTCCCTTAATTAAAGAAATCACTGTTGAATTTCAGAAACATCTCCAGGAAGAAAGAGAAAGAAAGAAAAAGAAAGAAAGAAAGAAAGAGAGGGAAGGAGGGAGGAAGGGAGAGAGAGAGAGAGAAAGAAAAGAGAGAGAAAGAAAGAAAAAGGAAGAAAAAAGAAAGGGAAGGACAAGTGAGGAAGTACTAAAGAAGGCATGGAAGAGGGAGGGAGACAGGAAGAAGAAAAAGAGACTAGTCTTGACACACTATGTCTTTAGCTCATTCATTCTTAAAGATGGTTTCCAGAAGAATGATTGTAATCTTCAGCGACCTGCTTTGGAGTGTGTATGTGTAAATGTGTGTGTGCAGAACTTGAGTAGAGAACAGTATGGTGCACATAAGTGTCCTTATGTAAGCAATGTCCCACCAGCTCACTTTTGGACTTAATCCCTAGGACAACAATGTGTGGGAAGCTGAGAGTGGAGTATATACTGGGGTGGGGCGGGGGGTGGTGGTAGAGTAGTAAAGGTTTTCCTTTTTAAGCAGTGATTTGCTGAAGGAGAATAAAACATGAAATTTAGTGAAATCACACACAAAATTAAATCATTTATAAGCTATTGGAAAATTCTAAACTTTGAATTTGGCTTGGATTTCATTTTTGTTTGCAAAATCATTAGGCAATGAAAGCATACTATTTGAAGGAAACGTTTTATTGTTTTTTTTCATTCTGGAATGCAACGTATCACACCAAAAGAGATAAATAAATACCTCCAAAAAAAAGAACACTGCATGAGGTGACTGAATAGACTGTGATCTTAAAACACATATGCAAGACACCTTTAAAACACAAAACTCACACTTATTTCCACCCACCCCAGAGCTACCATTTTTAGCTATTTTTTAGTAGTCAAAGTAGATGGCTGGTAAAAACATATTCTTCATTTTATAGAGTTTAGAATGATGGGAATACAAAATGTATCCAAACATTGAGGTTCTGATTTGGAAAATGCTAATAATTAGATCTTTAGATAGGTGATTGGAACAATTGCAACCCTTGTTTCATGCAATAACTGCATTTCCCGTATGTTCCCCCAAAATGAAATTAGTGGTCTTCTTCTTCTTTTTTTTAAAGATTTCATTTATTTATTTGACACAGAGAGAGAGATCACAAGTAGGCACAGAGAGAGGAGGAAGCAGGCTCCCCGCTGAGCAGAGAGCCCAATTTGGGGCTCGATCCCAAGACCCTGGGATCATGACCTGAGCTGAAGGCATAGGCTTTAGCTTTAGCCCACTTAGCCACTGAGCCACCCAGGTGCCCCTATTTAGTGGTCTTAATCTTCAAGATTAAGGATTCATAGTTTTATGTATTTGTAGTTACATATGTTCTGAGAGTTTCAATAATTTGTTGTAGAATCATTTACCCGGTCTCAGTATTGGACACTGGCTTATGGTTCCTTGAACAGGTCTGTCTTATATGGCTGTGCAGGCTGAATTGGGCACAATTGCATAAATCACCACGCAATGCAAATAGTGTCCTCTGGAATCATCCAGTGGTTGCAATATAATATTCACACTGAGAAGGCATTCAGACACCTTTGTGTTGGAATATAGTGGTATGAAAGTCACATTGGTAATAAACTACAACTTACTTCCTAATATAATCCAAAAAATTCAAAGAAAGACTTTTACTAAGCATTTTATGCCAGAAACCAAAAAAAATTGAGTAATAATTTATTCCAAGAGATATCCAGAATTTCCTGCCTTTACCTTTCTCCTCTTTCGTACTTCACTTAACTAAAAATATTAATCTTGTGCCAAAATTTTGTGAAGCAAATCATCATTTTGAAATACCTAATTTATCTCTTTGATCAGCATCATGTCATACTTCAGATAGTTTTTTAATAAAAAGCTGACACGTTGCTATAGAATTCTTTATACTTCAATGTATTTGATGTAAATTGTTCTAGGAGATTTTTTTTTTAAGATTTTAT
>ML099396.1:2830-19872 GCA_003697995.1 Taxidea taxus jeffersonii
GGGCTTGATCCCAGGACCCTGGGATCATGACCTGAGCTGAAGGCAGAGGCTCAACCCACTGAGCCACCCAGGCGTCCCTAACCCAAACTATTCTTTAAAAATGGCTAAATTATCAAAAAATCACCTCATTCTGTCAGTTTTTTTTCTTTTTTGGATTCTTCAACCTTCATATATCTGAACTATTCAAAATAGAATGTCAAATATAATTCCAAATGACAGTATCATGGTGAAAGTGATGGGCTTGGGGAGAGACCTGTGAGCGCATGTCTTTTATAAGATATTTCAACCAGGGGAGTCTGTCTCCTTATTGGCAAAGCATGTTCATGCTCATAATGTATTGGTTAAAACTCATCCTTTTCCTGCTGCCTTTTTGGCTTCTCTCCCACCTCTGATGGTGGGTTTAGCAATTGAAATAGTTCATACTGTTGCTTACTAAAGAGTGAGGTACTCCAGTGAAAATGCCATATTCTAGGCATTTGAAATTTTCTCTCTTCCTGAGCTCCCCTCCCTTCATTTCATCTTCCTTTCATCTTGCCTTGCCTATGGTGCTCGCTCTCCTCTGCAGATCCTGAATGTGGGATACTGGCAGGAAGCCCCTTAGAAAGCATAGGAAGAGGACAAGTACAGAATTTGTATTTTTTAAGATTTTTTTTTTTTTTTTTTTTTTAGTCATTGTGATGGTGTTAGATTTGTAAGAACTAACTCCTTACTTAACCACATTATTTGGATTGTTAATATCCCAGTTACCAAATTTTAGGTACCTTTCAAATGAAAGTCTTTGCTAAAAATAAGATACAAAGGTAATACAAGCAAACACTGCCTTTTAAGTTGACTCCCCTAAACTTCCTATCTTCTAAATGTGGTCTGTTAACATGAGAAATTTAAAGGGAATATTACCAAAAAACCCCCACCATCTTAAAACTTATATCGCAAAATAAGTACTGTTCCTTAAGGTAGCTCCCTGGGGAAGCAATATACAGTTGGTCCTTTAACAACATGGGGGTTAGAGGTGTTTACCTTTGTATACCTTTGACTCCACAAAAGCTGAATTACAATAGCCTACTGTTGGCTAGAAGCCTTAGTGATAACATAAGCAGTGGATTAACCCATATTATTAGCCCATATTTTTTATATGTATTTGGTACTGTATTGCTAGAATAAAGTAAGCTAGAGAAAAAATGTTAAGAATTAATCATGAGAGAAAATACATTTATGACTGTACTATATGTATTGAAAAAAAAACCTGTGTATAAGTGGACCCGTGCAGTTCCAGTCCACGTTGTTTAAGGGTCAACTGTATTACATACACTTGTTTAGTAATGTCACTAGTTCAAACCATCCCTCCAAGGAAATGAGAGATCTTTTTTAAAATTAATTTATTTTTAAATTTTTTTATTTTTATTTTTTTTTTAATTTTTTTTTAAAATTTATTTATTTGACAGAGAGAGAGGGAGAGAGAGCAAGCAAGCACAGGCAGAGGGAGAAGCAGGCTCCCTGCCGAGCAAGGAGCCCGATGTGGGACTCGATCCCAGGATGCTGGGATCATGACCTGAGCCGAAGGCAGCCGCTTAACCAACTGAGCCACCCAGGCGTCCCTTATTTTTATTTTATTTTTTATTTTTTTTAATAACATGTAATATGCTATTAGCCCCAGGGGCACAGGTCTGTAAATCGCCAGGTTTACACACTTCACAGCATTCACCATAGCACATACCTTCCCCAATGTCCATAACTTAACCACCCTCTCCCTACCTCCCTCCCCCCAGCAACCCTCAGTTTGCTTTGTGAGATTAAGGGTCTCTTATGGTTTGTCAAGTTTTTTTTTTTTTCTTTCTTCTTTATTTGACAGAGAGAGATCACAAGTAGGCAGAAAGGCAGGCAGAAAGAGAGAGGGAAGCAGGCTCTCTGTTGAGCAGAGAGCCCGATGTGGGACTTGATCCCAGGACCCTGAGATCATGACCTGAGCCGAAGGCAGAGGTTCAACCTACTGAGCCACCCGGAGCCCGGAAATGAGAAATCTTTAATATTATCAATAACAAATGAAATTCTATTCATGTTGGTGTCATTTAAAATATTTTTCAGACTTCTGTTGAGGAATCGTGTTTAGAACCAGCTTACTGGTGATGCAAGAAAACCAATTAAATCCCTGTTATAAATTGTACTTCTTTCATCATATTTTTAAAGTTTGGCATTGGTTTTATTTATAAAGCTCCTCTCTTGATGACTCTGGACTGCCTCTAATAATCAGAGCCAGACTCATGAAAGATGCACTGTCATTGAGATAAGTGCTCAAGTCACAGCCTGTACAGTGTGGGAGGATTTGCCTTGGGAAGAATTTCAGGAAACACTGATTACAATAGCATTGTCGAAGTGTATGTAACCTCCAGAGGGACTTGCAAGGGCTCACAGTTGTGTGGTTGCATAGGTTCTGGTATGCTGATTTTTAAAATGTGTTTCATCACCTCAAGGTTTTATTTCTTTCCTCCCTTTTATCCTGAGAGTGCATCTGGTGACATGTGGGCTGTCAGCATCTGGAAGTATAATTTTGTGTGCTCTGGTACTGTTTTCAGGGCTTATTGCCTTCAAACCTACTTAAGTCTTTAACTTTATTTGTCTTTAGTTGGAGGTCTAATTTGCAGGTTAAATGTTTAGGTTTTATATTTTCATAGGGATTTATTAATAATCTATGTTTGGTAGCATTCTAGCCCTGTCATGGGGTTGAAGGAGCATTAATAAGAGCATCTTGCCCAAGGTCATGCAGTTAGAGGTCACATTGGAGACCAAGATTGTTTCATTGGGCAATTTATTAAATATTTCCTATCTTTCCTTACCCAGCAGGAAAAATGTGAGTGAGAGTCTATATGTGTCACAGGGATGTCAAAGGAATAAGAAAATTTTGAATGTGTTGCAAGTTTGAATTCCTTAAAAAGAAACGCATTTAGTAATGTTATCTGAAAGACTGATTTTAACAGCCATTTCATGAATTCCTCTGATCATTAACAAAAAATTTGACAGGGATTCATTGTTTCTTGCTCTTTTGGGTGGTATCTTTTGTCAGTAGGTAAGATTTAGTCTGACAGTTTTAAGTAAATAGAGTAAGATGTTTTCAACTTTAGAATAAAATTGCTGAAGTATTAGTGATGGTATTTGAAAAACCTGTACTTTTTAATTTTAACAATTTTATTTTTATTTGAATATGGTTGATATACAGTATTACATTGGTTTTAGGTGTACCTCTTAGTGATTTTACAAGTTTACATGTTATGCTATGTTCACCCAGGTGTAGCTGCCATCTGTCCCTGTTAATGTCTCTGTTATAGTGTCATTGACGTATTTCTCATGCTGTGCCTTTCATTCCTGTGACTTAATTGTTCCATAACTGGAAGCCTGAATCTCCCTCTCATCCACTCTGCCTAACCCTCCCCCCGACTCTGCTCTGGCAGCCATAAGTTTGTTCTCTGTATTTCTAGGTCTGATTCTGCTTTCTGTAAAACCTGTACCTTTTGATATTTTCAGGTTTTGACTTCAGTTCATATTAACAACATTAATAGCAAGGGCAAGGTAATTAAATTAATACACAGGTAAAATATATCATAGTCCAAGCATACGTTCCTTTCATGATTTCTCTATCTTTGTTTTAGCCAAAGTCATACACTTGCTATCAAAAAATTATGCTGGAAGAATTGTAATGGAAAAACTGAACAGAATGAAGCAGAAGGTGCCGAATGGTTACACTTTGCAAGTTGTGGTGAAGATCACACTGTGAAGATATACAAAGTTAACAGACGTGCATTGTGATGGGCTTAATAACTACAGGCATGTGGTCATTGGTATCTGAAGATATTTATCCTGTAAATAGATGACTTTCTTTACCTTGTAATTTCATGGAGTTTCATTTTTAAATCTTACAGCAGTAGTGCTTACTGGGTCACAGCTCCTTTGAAATCTGATGAAAGCTATACACTCTTTCCTCACAGACAGGCATATGCTCACACCCTCAGAACCTGGCCCACACTTTTCAGGGATTATATCCCTGTGTCCCAGATTAAGAACCACTCTTCATTCTTCTTCTTTTTTTTAAAGATTTTACTTGTCAGAGAGAGAGAGCATAAGCAGGGGAGTAGCAGGCAGAGGGAGAAGCAGACTCCCCGCTGAGTAAGGAACCTGATGGGGTGCTGCATTCCAAGGTCATGACCTGAGCATGAAGAGGCTTAAGCAACTGAGCCACCCTGGCTTCCCTAACCTTTGTTCGTTTGTTCTTCATGAGTGAATTTGCCTGATTCTGTGTTATTTTGGGCCTTTTCTTTTCATATGCCCTTTTTTGGGACATTTCATTATTTATTACCCTCTTCAAAGAGAGGACATAGAAAATAAAAAGAGATAAAACCCAGATTATTCAATTTTTATTTTAACAGATTTTGTAAATAAACAGACTACACTTTGTGTGGTCTTGACTTTTCTTCCTGTGCACACCCACCATTCTAGGAATTTGGCAGGCAGTTATGAATTTGAACTCTAGTCAGTTCTTTCTTGTATTCTTTCAAAGTATACAGATTCTTCTTTTACAGTTGGACTAAAAGCAGACTGTGCTGACATTTACCCTGATAGATGTAGGGGCTGAAAAGGAGAGTTGTGTCTGAATCATTTGAGTTGAAGTGAAGTCACATACGTGAGTCATGACAGAAAGGATGCCCCAAGGGTGAGTGTGTAGTGGGAGCAGAAGGAAGAAGAAGATGCTAGGAACAGAATGTTGGGTATGCCAGAAGTTTGGGATATGGGCCACAAGAGTTGGGAGCTTTGGGAGTTGGGTGGAGAGGGGTTAACCTCAGAGGAACTGGCATGAGAGTGGAAGCTTGCTCTGACCCAGAGTCATCTGGGAAATCGGCAGTGAAATGAATACTATGAATAATAAATATGCTGGAAGCAGGGAGGTGAGGACTTTCTTGGTTGGATTTTGCCATGATCTAATGTGACATTTTGCTTCCAAAGGAGTTGTGATATTTTGTCTAAATTGAAATTTCTAGTCCAGCACTATCCAGTATTTCTAGAAATACAGAAATATAATTTGAGCTATATAAGTAATTTTAAAATTTTCTCATAGCTAAATAATAAAAGTAAAAACAAACAGGTGAAATTTATTTTAGTGACATTCTTTTCACTCAGTATATCCAAAATAGTATCATCTCACATATACAACATAAAAGATAGTTGAGGTATTTTATACTTTTTTATATAAAGTCCTTATACAATATGAAGTATATTTTACACTTAGAGCCTGTCTCAGTTTGGACCAGCCCATTTCAAGTGCTCAGTAGCCACATGTCACTAGTGGCCATCCATATTTGGACTGTGCAGTTCTAGACTCTTGAGTCTGTGTAAACTTGTCTGATACCCTCAGGCACATGTGTGTGTGCATACACCAAAGCAGGGAGAGTCTGAGTTCTCAACCTCAGACCCCAGGATGCCCTGAAGGACTGTTTCCTTGCTTATCAGCTGACGGAGCTGAGTCTTCACCCCCGCTGGCACACACGGACTTGTTGGGATCCCGTGCGGGATTCCAGAGCAGATCACTGAACTAACTTGGTGTTTTAGAACATTTTCATGCACAGAACTCAACCCCGTAAGCGTCCTTGGAAAGAGGCCTAGTCTAAGAGTCTGATTTCATGGTTCTTGTTTTAATCTGTCAGTTGGGTTTGTATTAGGCAGTTTTCGTAAGTTGTCCCGAAGCATCTTCCTTGATAAGCACCAAATGTTCAGTTTGATAAGTGTCGCGAGGATTTGCCGTACAGTGGGGCGCTCTGCACTGTAAGTCATACACATGCGCTGTAGTCTCACACGCCTCTTAATCTTCTAAAGGAGTACCCCTTGAACCCTACCGTATTACGAACCACACTGTTCATCATATCTAAAGCAAAAAGGACCGCTTAGAACTTTGCTCCAGAGGAGTGGAGGAGGGTTTCAGAGGCCCTGCCCTGCCCTGCCGCCTTCCCCGACCTCTCACTTCTCTGCCTGATTCACAGCATCAGAGCTCAGATTAATGCACGGTGCCAGCCTAAGCAGTTGCTGTCTTCTGACCCGCACAACTTTCCTAGACACGGAGAGGTAATCGGATTGCTCAGGGTACATTTTTACCTTGTAAAGCACATAGTCGGGTCACTTCCCAGTAGCCTCAGGGGAAGCAGAGTTGGTTATGGATTCCAAAGGGGGAATGTGGGAATTGGAGGGAGGCTGCAAACTCAGGAATGAAGTGGAAGGAGAGACTCGTTCTCTCTTAAATTAGCGGTTCTGGCCACTGCAGAAAACCCTGGGTGGTTTAAGGAAAGCCAGGCCTTTTGTGAACTACTTTTTGTACAAACCCCTGTGTGTTTCTCAAGGTCCCTAGGTGGGGATTGGAACCTGGACTTGAGGCATCAGAAGCATGTCTGATCCTGGCTCATGCTGGCAGTAAGTATGGCTAAGTGTTCCCCTCATCTCTGCATGGAGGTAAAACTAGTGGATCAGCCTGACGTCCATTTAGCTGTGTGTGAAGGAAAACGCCAAATGTTCTTTTTGGCTTATTCAAGGTGGAAGTTTTCTCTCAAAAGGAACCAAGATAGGGGCGCCTGGGTGGACCAGTCAGTTAAGCGTCCCAACTCTTGATTTCCACTCACGTCATGCTATCAGGGTCATGGGATTGAGCCCCATGTCGGGCTCCATGCTGGGCCTGGAGCCTGTTTAAGATTCTTCCCCTCCCTCTGCCCCTCCGTGCTCTTGTGCGTGCGCTCTCACTCTCTCTGGGGGGAATAAAAAGAAGGAATCAAGGTAGGCAGATCAGGAGGGGCACCAAACCTTCTCAACATGATCAGGGACCTAGGCTCTTTTTCTTTGCTGTCTGCAGTCCTCAGTGTGTGCCTTCCTCACCATCCAGGATGGCTGCTTGGCCTCTTGCCATGATCTTCACATTCCAGCCAATGGAAAGCAGAGGCTTGTCCTTAGCTTTAAGGAAACTTTTTGGAAGTCCACACAGTTCTGTTTAATCTCCTTGGCCAGAATTTAGTCTTGTGGTCATACTGCAAGAGAAACTAGGAAATAAATTTTTCTTTGTGGGGGTGCCATGTGTTCGGCTGGGAATTGAGGTACTTTATTCCAGAAGAAAGAACAAAGAGTCTCCTTTTGTAAAAAGCAGCCACATTGTAGGGTTGTTTTGAGGACTAAATGAGCTAGCACATGAAAAATGCTGGCTCTGGATATGTATAATAAGACACCAACCATTAGGGATAAATAAAGCTCAGCTCATGTCACCTCCATAGAGCCTTTATTTATCCCCTTGTTTCAAGTATTCTTTCCTTTCTCTGAATTCCACAGTATTATCATTTTTAATGGCATTTCTCATTCCCTATCTCTTATTTATATCTATCTATGTCAATTAGATTCTTTCTGTGGTAAGAAAGTTTGCCTCAAAATGACACAGAGAATTACTAGCTCACATAACTGAAAACAACCCAGTGGTAGGACAAAGTTCAAGTATGGCTTCATCAGGGCACTGTGACCCTTTCTGTACTCTGAGCTGACCTCTCCAAGGGTCAGCTTTCTTCCAAGAGTGCCCTCCCCTGGATGAAAGTAGCTATTGAAGTTATAGATTTCCTTGCTCATATCAAAGGGAATAAATTAAACATTAAGTCCCTAGCTTTACTCTGACCCAAATATCCTGAACTAATCACAATGGGCCATGAGGGGGGAGGGAACCACACACTGAGTGGCTTAGGCCTGCCCATCTGATGTGGCAAGAGCTGTGGACTACTCTGGAGCCGAAGGCCAGCTCGTCCCATCAGGACCACATGGCTGTTGCACGTGGGTTGGTTTTCCAGAGCAGAGTCAGAGGAGCAGTGGGTGCTGGGTAGGCACCCAATGAACTCCCACTATAGAACCTACTAAAGCCTAATGTTTATGGGGCATCAGATTTGTTTTCTTGCTCTCCACAGCATCTAGCACAGTGTGTCTAGCCATGTGTTGTCAAATATTTGCTGCATTTAAGGATGAGTAAATTTGACAACACAGATGGCTGGCTGGTGGAGGAAGGATTCAGTGTAATCCACTAGTCAGTAAATAGGGTAGCTGGTATCAGATCCTCTCCCTGTCTTGGTGGCATAAAGGAGTAGGGGGCAAAGAGCAGGAGGGAAGGTGTCAACACAGAAGGGACAGAGAAGAGGGGGGCGGGCTTGCCCAGCAGACCTGCCCCTGAGTGAACACAGGGAGAAGTTGAGACCTCAGGAAAACAGCCTCAGGAACGTTACCCCTCTGGGTCCACCCACCCTGAGCCTCGTGTGGTCTGCCTTATACTGGCTGGTGGGGTTTTGTTGTTTTGACCATTATGGGTTTAGATATAATGGAGCCTTATTTATGATTCCGAACTGCCCTTTTAGCTTCTATTCCCAGAAGAGGTCTTCTGTCCCTGTAGGGGAGGGAGCTTCGTGGGGTTTCTGATCTTTCACTGTTTTCAAGTTGTTTCTCCCCAAACTTCTACTCTGGCAGGCTATAGAGAGAAACCTGCTCCATTGCTCGCTCTCTCACTCCTGCTCCGCAGACTCTTCTCATTCGTCAGGTGTCAGAGTATCTCGGCTAGCACGTTTTCATTATTATGGAAGAATGCATTTCACTCTAGCAGGAAATAATAAATTCACCATCCAAACCAAATTTAGCCTCTGAAACAGCCACTCTTCAGCTCAACTACTTGGCAGGAAATTTGATCCATCATAGTTTCAGTCCCTAAATACCTCCAGGATCAAGAGGCCTCAGGGGTTAGCCAGTAGGAAAACCTCTACCCTTCATCACTGTTGAAGACTTGGTTTAAGACTTGACCATTATAGGGGCTCTTGGGTGGCTCAGTCAGTTAGGGATCTGCCTTAGGCTCAGTTCATGGTCCCAGGGTGCTGGGATCGAGTCCCACGTTGGGCTTCCTGCTTAGCAGGGAGCCTGCTTCTCGCTCTCCTGCTTCTCCCCCTGCTCATTCTCTCTCTGTGTCAAATAAATAAAATCTTAAAAAAAAAAAAAAAGCTGACCATTATAATGGAGATACCGTCCCCACCAAAATAACAAACTGTCTGACCAAGGTCAGCACACCATCACGTAGCAGCACATTCACTAATCTGGCTGGCCCTTGTCCTAACCACCTGTCAGCCTTAGTACCCTAAGGTGGTGTCCTCTGGCTGTCCTCCCGCCTCTTTGCCTGTACCTTGTCACCAGCCAAGGGCATGGAGGCAGCCACCACTTACATGTTGCTCTCCCCAGGGCTCTGCCTCTCCCTGAACACTTGCAGAGCCTAGGGAGTGACCTTTCTACAAGCTTCTCCCATGAGTTGTGTCTCCAACCCTGACGCTGTCTTTCCTGAGCCCGAGCCCCAGTCTCCACTTAGGTGTCCTGAACCGTATTGTCTGCCTATGCCTGAGCCCCCTCCTCCCTGCATCCGTGAAGGCACCCCTCCCAATAATGCCAAGCCACCTGAGCCAGTCCTCCCTCAGTCCCCAGGTGCATTCATTGCTCTATACCATGTGGGCCCTCGTTGCTCCTTGCCAGGACTTCTGGCCAGCCTCCCTGCATGCCTCTCAGTGCTGCTGGGGTGTCAGGCATACCTTTGACAGCCACACTCCTTTAGGGGTTCCCTGGCATCTTCCTGTCCCTCCTGACTGCAGAGTTTGGCCCCCTCCCTTCCCTCACTCCCCGTCCCCACTCCTTACCCCTGTACAAGCACAGCCTGTGCTCCAGCCTCACTGAGGCTGTGCTCCTGTAATTTTCTGAGCCTTTTTGTAGCTACAGCATTTGCACACAGAATCCTGTCCTCCCTCTCTCACCTTCTCTTCAGGACTTCTGGAGTCCCAGGTTGGGGAGGCTTTCTCCCTTACAGTAAGCCTCAACCTTTTTGGGAAGCCCTGTTCTCCAGCCTGGCGCAGTGCAGAGGGGGTGATCTAGCTGTGGGCCCATCTCCTTCACTGGGGGCTTCTCAGGCATGCAGGCTGCCTCACTGACTGCTGGCTTCCCAGGACTGAGCATGTTCCTCGCAGGGAGCAGCTCACCCGTGAACACTGGATGGTGCCCCTGCTAGCGCCCACTTTCCTCTTCAGTGACTCAGGCCTGTAGCTGGTTGCAGGAGGCTGTAGCTGGTCTCCCTACTCCCAGTTCTCAGCACCCCTTCCAGCCTGGTCATGGGCATTAGATTTACCTAAGTCACCTCCTGGGAGCACTTTTGTGCTCAGAAATTTTCAGAATGAAATTCCAGTCCCATAGCCTTCCAAAATCTACCCCCAAATCAACCTTGTCTTCTTCAGTCACTACAGACTTTTTTTTTTTTTTAAAGATTTTGTTTATTTGACAGAGAGAGAGATCACAAGCAGGCAGAGAGGCAGGCAGAGAGAGAGGGGGAAGCAGGCTCCCCGCTGAGCAGAGAGCCCGATGCGGGGCTCGATCCCAGGACCCTGAGATCATGACCTGAGCCGAAGGCAGAGGCTTAACCCACTGAGCCACCCGGGCGCCCCCAGTCACTACAGACTTTAATTTTGAGAGGTACTCATGGAACTTCTGCCCAGTGAGGGAATGAAGAATTCGTGGATGAATGCCTTCTGTATAGTGGAGAGTTTTGCAAAGGGAGTCCATTACCAGAGGAGCCTGGGGCTGGGGCCCTATGGGAGTCTGTTAACATGGGAACCACGGGTTTGGGGGAGATCTCATCCAAGCTCCATGAGCACTACCAGGGACCGAGCCTCACCTGGGCGGGCAGGGGCGGGGGGATTTTAAGTACAAAATCAGGGTTGTCTCGTTTGTTCAGTCTGGCCGGTAGGCACCTATTTTCTTGGTTCCAGGATGAGAGGGCTGTGAGCAGGAGCTGAAGAGCTGTTACCCTCCGTAGCTCTAAACATCCTGGGTGCAGAAGCTAGCTTCTTGGGACCTCAGCATGGACTGACTCAGGCTCCTCCAAGGCCCCAGGGTCAGCAGCTGGGCCGGGTCAGACAAGGTAGGGGCAGGCCCACAGCACAGGCCCCAGGAGCCCACCCAGTGATGAACGCGAGTAAGACATTTCACCAATGGAGGCAGGAGGTTCTGCTTTAGGCAGGGTAATAATGCAATCTGATTTCTGACAGTTTTTCTGGCAGGAGAGGCCTGGGGAATCTTGGTGAAATAAACTTGAGGGTGCCAATTAGAGGCTGAACCTCCTGGCATCCCCCTTTGATTCCCTTCTTCACAGGCTCATTGGTATGGCCCAGGTCAAAGGCTTGCTCCTTTGGGGTGCCTTCCCTGAACTCCCTACTTGGAAGTTAACCCCTCTCCTCTCCCCTGCAATTCTATACCTGTGTCCTGAAGCAGTGGTAGGGCCACATGGCCTATATATATATATATATATATATATATATATATATATTTTTTTTTTTTTTTAAGATTTACTTATTTGACAGCACAAGCAAGGGGAGCAGCAGAGGGAGAGAGAGAGAAGCAGGCTCTCCACTGATCAGGGACCCCAAAGTAGGGCTCGATCCCAGGACCCTGGTATCATGACCTGAGCCAAAGGCAGACGCTTAACAGACTGAGCCACTCAGGCACCCCAAAGTGGTTTCTTGACTGAATGGTAGTTCAGTTATTTTTAATGATCCTCAAGAGTTCTGCACTGTACATAAAAGGACACAAAGTGAAAAGGCCATATATAGAATGGGAGAAAATATTGCTAATTATTACCCAATAAGGGTTAATATTCAGAATATATAAGGAACTCCTACAACTCAGCAATTAAAAACAAAAAACCAAAAAGCAACCCAACTGAAAAAACAGGTAAAGGACTTGAATAGACACGTCTCCAAAGAAGACATACAAATGTCCAAAAAGCATAGGAAAAGATGCTCAGCGTCACTAATCATTAGGGAAGTGCACATTAAAACCACTGCGAGATGTCACTTCACACCCAGTGGAATGAGCACTACTAAAAAGACAAAACACGAAAATTAGTGTTGGTGAGAATGAGGAGAAACTGGAACCCCTGTGCTCTGTTGGAGCGTTAAACAGTGCAGCTGCTAATGGGAAGCAGTACGGCGATTCCTTGAAAATTAAAAGTAGAACCACAACATAATCCAGCAGTCCCACTCCTGGTTATATAGCCAAAAGAACTGAAAGTAGAGTCTCAAAAGAGGTATCTATACACCCATGTTCACAACAGCACTAGTCACAATAGCCAAGAAGTAGAAGTAATCCAAGTGTCCATCAGTGGATGAGTTGGATACGTATAATGTGTATACACACAATGGAATATTCCATCTTAGAAAGGGAGGAAATTCTGACACAAGTACAACATGGACGAATCTTGAGGACATTATGCTAAGCTAAATAAGCCAGTCACAATAAAAACATGCTGTGTGATTCCATGAATACAGTCAAATTTCTAGAGAGAGAAAATAGAGTGGTGGTTGCCGGGTGGGGTGGGGAGTTGTTTTGTGGATAGAAACAGTTTCAGTTTTGCAAGACCGGAAGTTTCAGTTTTGCAAGAGGGGAAGAGTTCTGGAAATTGCATACAATGTGAATGTACTTATCACTATTGAACTGTACACTTAAAAATGGCTAAGTCAGGGATGCCTGGGTGGCTCAGATGGTTAAGCCTCTGCCTTCTGCTCAGGTCATGATCTCCAGGTCCTGGAATTAAGTCCCATGTCCGGCTCCCAGCTGGGCAAGGAGTCTGCTTCTCCCTCTCCCTCTGCCTCTCCCCCTGCCTGTGCTCTCTCGGTCTCTCTCAGATGGATAAATAAAATCTTTAAATAAATGGCTAAGTTGGTAAATTTTATTTATATTTTACCACAATTAAAAATTAAAAAAAAAAAAGTTCTGTGCTGAGTTGGGCCCATTCAGATGATTCACTAGGCAAGCTTGTCCGAAAGCAGCACCCTGGTGGAGCTGGGATTTGTTACTTGCCCATCCCCGCCCCCCAACACCTCTATGGGAGGTAGATACTCCTTACTGTTCCTAGGGAAGTAAGGAAGGCGCTCACTCCTCAGGGTGTAGTTCCTGGACCTGAGTAACAGCATTACCCAAACTCATTAGAAACACACAACCTCAGGCCCCAACCCAAACTTAAATAATTGGAATCTGCATTTTAATAGGCTTCCAGGCAATTAATGCAAATTAATGCCTGAAAAGCCTGTCCTGGAGGAAATCCTCCCTGGGAAGAAGGACATTAAAGGAGGGGTGAGTGGCACACACAGCAGACAGTCCCTGGGAGGACCAACTCTCAGCACTTTGCCAACTTAGACATGGGGAAACTGAGGCCCTGAGGCTTGTACCAGAGAGGCTGCTGGACACATTTAACTGGCAGGGCCCTGGAAGTGGACTTCACAGGTGCTGACTTGTCCATTTTCTAGCTGTGTGCTCTTGAGCGAGTTACTCTATGACTCTGTGACTTAGCTTCTCCACCTGTAAGAGCCACCCCCATAGATCTGCTTATTTAACTGTGGAATAATGAGTACAGGTAATGGTGAACAAGTGCCCAGGGCATACCTGCCAGAAGTCACATCTCAGGAGGTAGCACAGTGGAGAGGGGTCAAGATGTCACCATTGCTCCAAGTGTAGGCAGAAGGTACGCAGAAGAGGGTGGAGGTGGTCAGTGATGTCAATGAGCAAATTCAGGCATTCAAATGGAGAAAGACAACTATCATGATCTCCCTGATATGAGGAAGTGGAGATGCAATGTGGGAGGGGGGCTAGGAAAAGAGTAAATGATATAAGATGGTATTGGGAGGGAGACAAACTAAGAGACTCTCAATCTCAAAAACAAACTGAGGGTTCCCCGGGGGAGGGGTAGGGAGAGGGTGGTGGGGTTATGGACATTGGGGAGGGTATGTGCTATAGTGAGTGCTGTGAAGTGTGTAAACCTGGCGATTCACAGACCTGTACCCCTTGGGCTAATAATACATTATATGGTTATAAAAAATTAAAAAAAAATTCAGGCATTCATTCATGAATACATTCATTCTTTCCAGAACAAGTATGAATGCTTGTCCAGTAAGGACCTGGAGATCTGGAGGATGAGCCTGACCCATCTGCAGGTAGAGACCACCTAAGCGTGGGGATACCCAGGGAACTGGCTCTTAGAACTGCAGCCCCAAATGGGGAACCTCCGATCATCTTTCACTCCATTCTCGGAAGCGGGCTCCACCCTGGGATCACACCTAAGTTCTCTCGCCTTGTACCTGGGCCCCACGCACTCCCGCACCCGGTCCGCACTTCCAAGCCCCGGGCTTGGCCAGCCGCTGGGTACTGAAGGCATTGGTGGCCCAGAACAGAGTCTCTCTGCTTCCCGCACCCCGCTGGCAGGCCCAGGCGCAGGAGTCGCATGCGAGCTACTGTTTCGGGGGTCCTCAGCCACGGAGACCGTTAACCAACCTCAGGGGTCCCAGGCCATTTTCCTCTTGCACGCTTCGCTCTGCCGCATTTTCAGACACGTCGGGCACACACCCCAGTGGGGAACAGCAAGAAGTCTCCCGGCAAGCGCCACGCCCGCGAGGGTCCCGCCGCGGAGAGTGGGGGTCCCGGGTGCTGTGCGGGGCTGGGGACCGGGAGAGTCAGCCCAGGAGGATCGCCGGGGGTCAGGACGCCTGACAGGAAAAGGCGGTGCGTTACTTCAGCCACCAACTTCTTGGTGGGACCCTAGATAAGCGAGAGCTTCGTGCTCCACGGGTCTTTGGCGGCATCTCCGTGGGCTCCGCTGAGAAGCTGGGAAGACCGGGACGTCCTTGCCCCGCCCCCAGGAAAAGGGCCGCAAAGAAGTGAAACTCCGTGAGTCAGCGCGCGGGCAAGCGGGGTGGCCGGGCGGGGCGCCGCCCTGGGCCGCGGACCAGGTGCCCTCGGAGGCCCGGAAGGTGCGGCCGGGGCGTGGCTGGGGGCGGAGTCGCCGTGCGCTGGCTTCGGCATTTCCCCCTGCGCGGCGACCTGGACAGCGCGGCGGGAGGCCCTGGGTCATGGCCGGCGGGGCAGCGCCCGGGGGTGCCGAGCTGCTGGCCTTCGCGCGGTTCCGGGAGTCGAGCAAGCGGCCGCTCGCCTATGGCTATGGCCCGCGCGGCCTGCGGGAGCTGCGCCAGCGCGAATTCGGCCGCCTGGCAGGTGAGGCCGGCGGGGGCACCTGTGTGGGGTGGGCGCGCTGGTGTTCTGGGACTGACGGGGAAGGAGCTTTGGCTCTAGGTGGGAGCACCTCGCCTTATCTGGGATACATTTTGGATCGAAAGACCTGACGGGACGTGTGTACGCGTCCGCTTCGTGGACCCGGCTCCCTGAGGTCCCACCTGCAGCCCAAGATTTCTTGCTACTTTAGCTCCTTAGACTTTCCCGTGGTGCAGGACCAGCCTGCGCCTTACCTGTCCTCGCCCTCCGCGGGCCAAGCTTAGTGATTCCTTTTCCCCGTGGGTGCCACGAGACCTCCGGCTCTAAATGTCCGACTGGAGCCAGGCTTGCAAAATGCACGAATGCCCGGCGCACCTGACTGGCGTTCAGGTGTTCGCCGGCGGACAGGTGCAGTGAGTGCGTGGCCAGTGCGCCGCGTTGGGACCGCGGCTGGGGGGGGGGGGGGGTGGGACCCAGAGGCTACAGCTTCTGGAGACTGAGTTCACAGCCTCTTTTATTTTCGAAGTCTCATTTTTCTCACTCGTGCAGTCAGAACAATGTCTGAACTCTAGCTCGCTGGGGGACTCGCATTAGCAAACCCTGCAGTGTGATCTCTAAGTAGAGGACAAGCTTGTGAATTGGACACCGGGACCGGGGTCACGTCATCCCTTTGATTTCCGCAACGCATACCAGGCTGGTTAAATTTTAAATGGTGGGGCGCCTGGGTGGCTCAGTCGGTAAGCGTCGACCTTAGGCTCGGTCACGATCGCAGGGTCCTGGGATGGAGCTCCACATCTGGGGCCCTGAGGGGACCTTCTCCCTCAGTCTGCCTCTCCCCCTGCTTGTTCTCTCTCTCTATCTCTCTCTCTCTGTCAAATAAATTAAATTTTTTAAAAATAAAGAAATAAATCTGAAATCGAGCTCCGTCTGGCCCCGTGGCCTTGCCCAGCAGAGCGAGAGGGCTCCCACACTGGTGGGGACTCACTCTTTTGCCAGGGACCTCGTGTGGGAGTCTTCCTGGAGCCTTAGAACCGGGGGCAGGTTGAGCAGAGGCGGATGGAAGTGTCACCAGGATTTGAGGTGTACGTTCTCTGCTCTGATGAACAACCAGTGACTGCTCCCCAACTTGTGGGAGAAGAGCAACAGTGATGTCACAGTTCATACAGTTACCTGTAGCTCGTGTCCACTCTTCTGGGTCACTTCCTCATGTTTGGGATAGTGACTGTTTTGCCCCTTTGGGGGCTTCCAGGACTGTGGCCTCCCCTCTGTGTGTCTCCTCTCTGTATTTCAGTATGGACTCTCAGGAGGGAGACAGGGAACCTTCTGGCAGCCTCTCAACTACCTCCCCATTCTTCCCAGTGCCACATTACCCCCTGGGGTGGTGGTGGTGGGGGGAGACAGAATCTCACTCCTATGCTTCTGCCTGCTGTCCCTGACAGTTTTTATTATGGAAATTTCCACCCGAGAAATAGACTGGTACAATGAACACCCACAGGTGTGGAGGGAGGGAAGGAGGCTCCCCATTCTTTTGAAGGAAATCTCCGAGGCTGTTATCGTGCAGTCCATAATTATTTCTGCACCACACCTGCTTAATCCTCTAATCCCTCCAGCTCTGGTCCCTCACACCCATCACTGGCTGACCTCTCCCCCTCAACACTGTGCTGGGAAAGTAGAGGGATGTTCTAGGCCCCTGCTTGTTTCACTTGTGTCCCTCAGAGAACAGCACCTTTTCCCTTAAATGTAAAATCTAATGTGATAGCCAGGATCTGAGGCCAGCCTCCAGAGCCCCTTTAACACTACTGTATTGTATTCTGTCTATCTATCTAGTGCAAGTTCCCAGCATTTTCTCTACATTAATAGTAGATTCAAGTAGATTTTTTGTGGATTAAATCCCTCCCTCCCACAGCTGGGAGTCTTGGAACATATCCACTTTTTTTTTT
>RCUC01119315.1:0-12027 GCA_003697995.1 Taxidea taxus jeffersonii
ACCCGAGGCTGCAGACCCCGCAGAGATCCCAAGCAGAGTTGGGTTCTGTGCCTTAGTTGTCCGTGACGTCGGCTGGCACACCCGCCCCGGGCTTAACTCATATTTCTTAACACGAACAGTAGCTTCCCTTGTCCGATGGCAGGTGCCCAACCAAGGGCTAAACCGCCCCAGCCGCCCCGACCCAACCCCCTTCTGGAAGGATCTTCCACTTCCCTCCCAGTGGCACTTTCTGCCCTTCCTGCCCCACCCTCTCTCCCTTGAGCAATATTAATGGTCCCTGCCTAAGTACTCGGGGCCTCTCCTCCATGGGGCCCGTTTAGAGATGGCCTGAAATGCCTGCTGGGAATAATTCTGCCTGTAGGCAAGCTCAAGAATTACTGATGAAATAACCTTTGGGGGCCTGAGTCTGGGGTTTTGCAGATGCAATGGCAAGATTATTGTTTAAGTGGGGACTTGATCAGGCGGTGACCTAGAAATCAGTTAGCTCCTTTATTGCTTTCGCAGCTTCTTGGGGCTAACACTGTCTTCTGCCACAGAAGCTGGGGCAGCTTATTGGAAAAGGAAGTAAGGGGAAGTGGGCCTTGAGACCCTGAGATTGTCTGCATGCCCAAAAGGCCAGAAAGTACTGAGGCAGCATCACCCCCCAGGAGGAGCGGGTCCCGGGGACCTCCCTGGAGTCACCAGACCTGGAATGGCATAAAAGAGTTCAGCGTTGCAATGACTTGCTGTTTTTGCCTTAAAAGCTCAACCTCATCAGACTCAAGGAGCAGATCAGTCAATCACAGGGGAAGTAGTTGTTAATGGAGGAGCCCTTCACGGGGGCCACAGTGCTTGGCACGGTTCTGTAGGAGACTGAGAAAGAGGAGGGCAGAAAGTCATCTGGGAAAGCCGCATCCATGGCCAGAGGGACAGGGCAGGAGGGCAACACCTTGCTCTAGTGTGGCTCCCAGCTGACCACGGTGATCTAAGAGGCAAGGGCCACTCGGGATCCTTCTGTAAAGAACAGCTCAGCAGCACATAGAATGGGGTGTAGAGGTCCTTTCTCTACTCTCTGCACATAGCCATTCTCTCACACCTACTCATTCCTTCCCTCAATGTTTAATGGGGGATTTTAATGCCAGATACTTTGCCAGGTGTGTAGATTCCAAAATCAATAACACAGCCTCTAGTTTCAAGGAGCTTGAGAGAGACGCACCTCTTGGTCGTATGAGGTACTACCATAACAGAGGATATCCAAAGCCTTCCTAGTGAGCACCACAGAAAGCCCTGCTTTACAGAGAGGTAACATGTGAACAGGCCTTTGAAGGATGAATAGGAGTTTTCTAGTTGGAGAAGGGCAATCCAGATTGGGGACAATGAGATTGCATGACTTAATTCGGAAATGGTAAATGGTCCGGCATAACTGGGGTGTGGAATGCCTACTGGGGAAGGGTGCAAGATAATAAAGCTTTCAGGATCAAGGTCTAGAAAGGTGCTGGTACTGAGCCAAGAGGTCTCCTGCCATTATTTGAGTGAATTCTCACAACACTCGAAAGTGTCAAATGTTTGTATGACTTGTAGAGAGTCCCTGCGTGTCGGGACGGAGTAGGGGGATGAGGTCTGCTAGCCTGGGATGAAGTCACATCCCAAGCTCTGCATCCAGCAGACAGGCTGGGAGGTTTGAGATTCTAGAATGCTGCAAGGATTCTGGTCATTTTATCTAAGGCAGTCTGTGACATGTGAAGGACACAGGACATGAGCATGGCTATGTTTCAGAATTGACCCTGGTGGCAGCACGGACACACAAGAGCAGGACATGTGCTGAAGGCAGAGAAACACCACTGCTCCGTGGTGTGTGCAAACTGCCCACCTTGGAGCCAATCGAGCCCCTTGCCCAGACCCAGTGAACCAGCCCCTCAGGCTGGAGGGGCTAGAGAATATGCTTGTAGTTAGCTCCCTGGGTGATTCCTAAGCACAATGAGGATTGGGACCAATGCCTTGGGAAGCGATTGCAAAGCTCAAAATACTCCAGGTGAGAAACAACAAGGACCTGATCATGGTGATGTAGAAGGAGGCAGATCAAAACTTTTGACACAGTTCTCAGGGTGTGGTTGGGTGAGGGAGAGAGAGAGGTCCAAGATCACTCGGAGGTTCTCCCTTGGATGACTAGTTGGCTGGTAATGGTGATGCACAGAGGATAGAGCTCAATTTTTATAAAAAAATCTTGAGTTTGATATAGCTGGAGGTTACACCAGTAGAGAGATCTGGTAAGTCATTTGAAACTCCAGTGTGGAGCTTAGAGGACAGGAGGTAGATCGCGGCCAGAGATATGAATTTGGGAGTCTTGACATATGTCCCCCTGCTGTATAAAGTCAGTCCCGATGCACAAGGCAGAATTGATCATTTATTCCTCAGCACTTCTGTAACACCTTGTAGGGCATATCACACTGCACTGTATCTGTTTTATGAACCCGATCCTCCACTAAAGCACAGGCTGATTAAGGGCAAGGACCCATCATTCATGTTCATATCCCCAAATACGCAGCACTGTGCCTGGCACATACGAGGGTCTTTTAAAAAAACATTGCCAAATAAATGCAAGAGAACAGAGAATATAGGCAAACTTGAGAGAAGTTCTGAGGACCTAATCTCAGGGACCAGCAAGATTTACAGGGTGGGTAGAAGAAGACAAAACTGCAATGAAGCCTGACAAAGAGTGGCTGGAGTGGGACAAGGAAACACAAAGGAGAATTAGGACAAGGAGAAGAGAGGGAAACCCTACAGGAATGGCAGGGTGGCTAACAGCATCAGTGGCTACAAAGGAGCCCAACAGAGCTCTGGCTGGCCTGGTGGCCTCTGATGGCGTCCCTTTCAGGAGTAAGGCTGGGGCTGGTACCAAGATCATCAGCACCCAACACCAGGCCTGGCCTCCAGAACTTTTTGATGGTTATTTGCTTGCATATACAGGCAAACTCTGCATCATGGGGGTGAGTGCTAAAGCCAGGGAAACCCACACTGTGTCAAGCAATGAGGGGCCAGAAGAATCAAGAGGACCTCTGTGGGCTCAACTTTCACTCCAGCCTCCCATTGCAGGGAAGTTCACCGCTTAGACCACCTGAGGCTACTTGGGTACTTTTTTCTCATCTGCTGGAGCTCCAGTAAGCTTGTTCTCATACAGGTCTTGGGGGCTTGGGGGGAGAACCAAAGAACCCCTGGGAATGGCCATAGCAGGTGTACCAAGTATTTGCTGTAACATAATCAGTTGTCTGGGTGTTCTGTTTTGTCCTGTTTTATTTTTCTTTTCTATTCTCTTTTCTCACATTGGTCATGTTTCACTGGACTCAGCTTATGTGACCACACTGTAAAATTCCACTTTGCCTTTTTTTATTTTTTTTTTCAGATGTCAAAAAGTGAGCCAAATGCTGTTTTTAATGAGCTAGGAAATTGTTCAGGCTTCTCTCTCTCTTTCTCTCTCTCTCTCTTTTTTTTTTTTCCTTTTGAATTGCTATAGGGTACACCTCAAAGCTTCAGTTGGAAGCCCACAATTTCAGAGTGCTTTTCTTTAGGCAAAGGAGGCCATCCTGTATCACGGGGATATCACCACCACTCAAATTCAAAGAGTCTCTAGTGGAGGAACCAGGATACAGGGCTTGGGAAGTGGGAGGGTGATGTTGGGGGAGGATCCCTGAGAGCCTCTCAGGGGGATGGTCAGAGGCGGGGTGAATGTCAGGGATGACAGAGGTGCCTACTAGTCCCTGGGGGTCTCCCCCTTGAAACTGGACCCTGTAGCCCAAATATTCAGCTGCCTGGTGGACATTTCCATGAGGATGGATTCTACCACCTCGACTAAGTAGTTCTTGAACAGACTCGATTACTTCCCATAAGAAACTGGTTCACAGTTACTTTTTCAACCTTCATTTCATGTCTACTATGTGGCAGACGTGATTTTAAGTGTTGGGGTCACAGCGGGCAACAAGACAGACACGGTACCTGCCTCTTAAAGCCTACATTCTAGCAGGAAGAGCAGATTGGAAATGTTGATGACATGGTCATGAATGTCATAGATAATAGTAGTAAGAGTAAGGTTTATGGAGTCCTTACTATCTACAAACACTATGGCCAGTACCATGGGTCATAGGACAGGGAGACCTGGCTTTGTCTGGGGGGTTAAGGAAGGCTCTGAGTCTTTCTCTCAGCCCCTTTAATGGCCCCATTGGCCCCAATAGTCTTCCAGATACACACACTGGACACTAAGGTTTCTGCCTCTTCTCACACCTTCCCCTCTAGTATGTCTCCAAGGCGTGGTGCTGCTTCTGTCACCTTCCCCCTGCCCTTCTAGTCCAGCAGCCTGTCACCCACCCCTGGAATATTATAACAGCCCTCCCACTCTGGCCTCCTTGCCTCCAGCCTCCTTTTCATCCTCTCTGATCTGCCTATCTCCAGATGAACTTTCCAGAAAGGTTGCTCCCTGCTCAACATTTCAGTCACCTACTCAACAAATATTTGTCAAAAGCCCTCCCCCCCCCCCCCAAAAAAATCACTTTGAGTGTTTCAAAAGAGAAACCCATGCCAAGTGTGTCCCTTCCCTAAGGAAAAACTAGCCTCCTTAGCCTGGCACTCACGACCCTCCCTGCCAGGCCAGCTCCCTGGGTTCATCTTCACAACGGGCCTCTTTCCCATTCCCCACAGCCCAACTTCTGCCCTCCTTAGCCCTCAGCCCCTCTCCATGTTGAAATCCTACCCATCGTGAGGACCCCCAACAAATGTCACCTCCCCCACAGAGGCCACATGTGCCTGTCTGCGTGTGTCTCACCCTCTCCTAGGCATACCCCACACACACTCCTGAGGGCCCTGCACTGCACATCCTCGTGCTTACCTGCCCCTGAGGAGCCTTGGCTCTGCTCAGGAACCATGCTGAGCTACTCAGCCCGATTATCTCTTATCACAACCTTCTTAGGAAAATGGCGCCACGATTACTTCCCCACACTACAGATGAGTCAAAGAGGTCAGGGGAATCGCATACATAAGGTCACATGGCTAGCAAGTGGCAAAGCAACGATTCAGACCCGATTTGGACCAAATCCCATGTATGTGATACCGCACTGCCATTCACCAGGCAAGAACTCTTCTTTGAACAATTATGGACCCCAGGTGCCTTGTATAGCGCTTTGCATGCGGTGCACACTGACAGTTAAATTCCCAGGACCGAACACAGGGCCCAGAACGTCTCCTGCATGCGCAGTTAACACCTGCAAATGCATGAATGAAACAGTCGCTGGGCACCACAACAAAATTCCCAAACCACGCCAGCTGAAAGTGGGACCCAAGAGGCTCTAGGTTAACAAGTAATCTGGGTGATTCTTCTTTTCTTTTCTTTCTTTTTTTTTTTTTAAAGATTTAATTTATTTATTTGTCGGAGAGAAAGCAGAAGCACTGAGAGTCGCAGGCAGAGGGAGAAGCAGGTTCCCTGCTGACCAAGGAGCCTGATGTGGGACTCAATCCCAGGACCCTGGGATCATGACCTGAGCTGATGGCAGACACTTAACCGACTGAGCCACCCAGGCATCCCAGTCCGGGTGATTCTTATGCTATCAGCCAACACCTGTCCACAGGATATGAAAAAATGGATCCAGCCACCCCGATTTATGAAAAGGGAAACTGAGGCCCACAGGAGTGGATTGAGCCCAAAGTTAGCAGCCTGCCTCCCCTCCCCAAGCAATCACTCTGGCTGAGCCTTGCACAGTCAGCCCGGCCCTAAGATAAGATACTGCCGGTGGGCAGAAAACAAGCCCCTATCTCCGTCTATCCTGGTTCTTAAAGGGATCTTAAATTGGTTTTCCTGACTCTTTCCTCCGAGGAGGTCCTTCTCGAGGACCTCATCTTGGATAAGCTGAACAGGGGACAGCTTCTGAGCGGCTGACCTAGAACCTCCAAACCACAGCAGATCAAGTCTTTGACCCAAAAGTACCTTGTTATTGGGTTTTGATTCATGCAGATCCATCATCTGTGGGATCTACTTCTTGCCTCTTCAGAGAGGAGCCATGTTGCCCGGCAACCAGTGTGTCAGGGATGTGGCAAAGCTATTGACCGATAAAGTTCTGCCTGTGTAACCTCTCCCTGCAGCTGCGTCGTTGGGCCTCGCTGGTTCTAGAAATCGCTTGTGTGATCATTTTGGAGCCGCTGGGTGATGTATTCAAAAGAAAGTAAGTTTGGAATTAGACATACCTGTGCTTCATCCCACATACTGGTTGTGCGATCTTGACGGATCGCTTGCCCTCTCTGATCCTTGGCTTTGTCATCCCTATTGTGAGAGAAGACGAATGGGAAACCCCTGATTGCTTCCTGTTCTGACATCTGTATCCTGGGTTCCATGACCTTGGCTGTGAGCTGCTGCTATGATCCAAGTTTAGCCTGATGAAGACATTCAGTTCTATTTCATGTTGGCCATTCCATGTTAACAGTCCAGCCCACTGAGGCATGAAAATAAATTAGAGAGGCTAGGATTTATTATCTTTCCGTGAAAACCCCCCTCCTCCCAACCCCCAGTTTTGCCTTGCTAATAAAACTCCCTTGCATACAGACAGACAGCACGACTCGCTGGGAAATCCTCGAGAAATGTCGTCCATATGTTTTTAAGTCATTTACACTGAACCCATCATAATATTGTTCTTTGAAGATCCATTTACATTTGTTCTAAAGGCTTATTTTAAAGCTTATGCAAATGAACTAGATTAAGGTTGCATTCTGGAAGCTGAAGCTGGAGAATGGGAAGTTCATTTTAAGGCTTGGTGTAAATAGAGTTTCACATGTGTTCTAAATAATTCTCCCCTCTTAGCCCACGTGTGACCAGAGGTTCTCTGTGAGTGAAATGCTAATTGAGGGCAGTTAGGAGTAATGGAAAAGGCAAGGGCAGCCTCATCCTCCCCCTTCACTAGCCTTATGGCTTTGCGTGAGTCACCCAGATATCTTCGGTTTCCAATTCTTCTATGGGACCCACACAGGAACTCCATGGTTCCCTAGTAGCAGCGGCATTAGAATTCGCTGAGGACCAGATGATGGACATCTGACTCTCCAAGAGTGAAGACTCAAGAGTCTGGGTTTTTCACATGCTCCCCAAGTAGTTCTGATGTGTACCCAGACATTTGATAATCTGATCTCTCCTCTCTACCGGCAAGATTCTACGACGGGTTGCTTCGGCAACCCCTTATCCCCTTACCCCTACCAGGGTCCTAAACTCTCCCATGTGCTAACCGTTCCCATTCATCCCATTCATATGGCCTCTGTTTGGACTCCCAGGAGTTTGCTTTTGAAGAATCATGATGCACTTGTTGAATTCTGGTTAAATGTAAGAAAGCATCACTTGTCCCCCTCAACACACTCTGATGGGGAACCTGAAGCTGGGAGCCCAGTATATGGCTGCATTACAGGCCCCTAGAAGACTCATTGCACTTGCCCTACAGAAGCTAGTGGGCCAACGGGTGGACAAACAGTACTGCGTCTGTGAACTGTGAACTTAACATCCATATGCACGTGTAGGTGTTAGCTGAGTAGCTTCTGGGGGACCTGGATTAGAACTTGGATCTGTGCTCCAAAGGGCTGGCAAAAGTGGAGATGAGGAGAAGGCACAGCTCAAGGTTAGAAACTAGGGAAGAAGGAAGAGGCCTGTGTATAACAACAAACGCCTTGTCTTTGACCTGAATTGCCTCTTCCTGCTGTTGAGAAGAGAGGTTGGCTTGTGTTACATAATGTTTGGGGGTGGTTTTCCATTGAGTGCCTGCAGAAATGAGCTCCTTGTGGTGAAATCTTCTCCTTGGTCTGCCTCTTCCCCTCTTCTCATAGCCCCAAAGGAAGCACTGTCTGGTAATATTTCCAAGAGCCTTGTCACTTGTTATACCATGGGGGACACTCATGGAACAATGTACATCTTCTGCTCAATGAGTCTGGTTTTTTCCAAGGACCATGACCTCATTTTCATGTAAATCTAACAAGAGTTACCTTCTCAGCTCCCAACAAGAAAAGGATCTGTCTGAGCCTGGTGAGGAAGAATTAGGAATTGGTCCTTCATTTCTGTGCCCTACCCCTACCCGCTTCCTCACCTCCCCACTCCATCAAGGCACCAAGCACCCCTCTACTGGTTCCTCCATCTTGGTGTCTCAGTCGAGCTTCAGAGTAGGGTCTCATTCGTCGTTTCTTCCAAGATTAAAGAGGATGCCAGCAGAGAGCAACGCTTTGCCCATAGGAATAAATCGCAAATATAAGCAAAGGGCTTGCCGGGTACATCAGAGATGTATAAGGGAGAGTGTCTCGTGTCACGCCCATGTCAGCGCGTGGGATGACCGCTGAAGGCCAGTCAGGGATCTCCAGATGGGCTGCTCTCCAGACAACTTGCAGATGATTGCAGTGCCCGGAGTAGAGTGAACACTATCTCCATTGAATCTAGCGATAGACCACTTGGTTTCTTTCAGTCGAATTCTTAATTATTTTACATCTCTGCTTCAGTTCCGTGCCGTCTGCATTTTCTCCCATTAATCACCTAGAACTCCCCACCATCGCTTTCATTACCTGCTCAAAATGAATGTGGAGAGAAAACATAATTAGATGCCACTTTTTAAAAATAATACCTTGAAAACAGAGCCATGACTTAAATAAAATAGGAGGGAGGGAGGAAAAAAATCACACACACACACACACACACACACACACACACAATTTGAACTAATGGGCAAAATTACCTCAGGTTAAGTTGGATTTTTTTTTCTTTAAGATTTTATTTATTTATTTCAGAGAGTGAGAGAGAGCATGAGAGGGGAGAAAGTCAGAGGGAGAAGCAGGCTCCCTGTGGAGCTGGGAGCCCGATGCGGGACTCGATCCTGGGACTCCAGGATCATGACCTGAACTGAAGGCAGTTGCTTAACCAACTGAGCCACCCAGGCGCCCCTTAAGTTGGATTTTAAATCAGTTTCTTCTTTCTCCCTTTCCTTCTCTGCCCCTTCCCCTCCCGTGAGTCCTGATAAATGGAGAGTTCAGCAGGATGGATGATTAGATTTCTCCGTCCGTGCCGAAACAATGAAATATTTCTATAATATTAAACCCGTCAAACTGATCAAAGTGCAGTGTCAAAATTCTAAGTGCTCCTTCTTGCCCAATCCCCTCAGCTCTGGCAACGTGGAGCACATTTTATTTGCTGGCCCTCAACTCCCTGAGGTTTTTAAAATCTGACACACGCTACCTGATTTGCAGGGGTCTTTTTGCTACATTCCTACTGTAGGTATTTGCCAGCATGGGAACCAGAGGCAGGAACCGTTGGTGCGGGCTGTGTCACCTGCCAGCCCCCCAGCTGGCCCCCAAAAGCCCCTGAATGTTGCTCTCTTCTCCTTCTCAGCCCCACCTGAAATGCAGACACCACCAGGACACCATCCTACAAAGCAGCTGAGCCAGGTGACAAAACCTCGGGAAGAGAGTATTAACTGGCATAATAAGACCCAGGTAGGGGTCCCAGCAGTGCCACGAGCACTCTAACTGACGGGCCCAGTACTAGTCTGGAGCTGCTCGGTGCCTCAGAGTCTCAGCTGCTGTCTCCCTAAAATAAGAGTATCTCAGGGATGGCCCTCAGCCCATCCCACAAGGCTGTTTAAGCAGAGGAAGAGAAGAAAGTGATTTATGGAGAAGCCCATAACTATGCCAATATAAGGTCCATTTAATATTATTATGAGGGTCACCTGATGCTCTGCGGGCAAGTCACACAGGTGGCAGGTCACAGAGTAGGCAAATGACCGTGGTAGGATCCACGTGCAGAGGGAGCATGGGACACTGGAAAGAGCCCCACTTTGGAGCCATGTCAGGCTGGAGTGGAGTTTCTGCTCTGCCACTTGTTGGCTGTGTGGCCGTGAACGAGTTCCTTGGTCTTTCCGAACCATGCTTCCCTTTGTATGATGGAGATAATACGTACCTGCCATTCGAGATGGCTGAGGCGTCAGGAGAGTCAGATGAAACCTATAGCCAAGCACCTGAAAGACAGTGGGCACTCAGCAAATGACAGCTTCATCATGGAGCATATTTTGTATACAAAACACTGACTGGAAGAAAGAAGAGACAGGAGACGCCGCTCTGCCTTTAAGGGGCTTCTTGTCTGATGTCAGATCAGGCTTAGGGGACGAGGGGGCAAATGAGGGAGTCCTTTTCTTCTCTTTCTTCATAAACTTATTTTCTGAGGTAACCACTTCACAAATGCCGCCGAGACACTTTCTGAGGTGGTTGCTGCTTTTGTTGTTGCTTTTATGTGGGTTTTTTTGTTTGTTTGTTTGGTCTTTTTAGCCTTCTGTTCCTGAGACCTGCTAAGGTTGAAGTAGGAAAGGACATTTCTGGGAAGGAAAAAGGAGGGAAGGAGCCAAAAATGGGATGGTTACAGTGACTTCTTAACAAATGATTCTACAGTGATTTCTTAACAAATGGAAAACAAGCTCAAGAAGTCCAGATTAAGTGCTATTAATTACCATCCAGCAAATACTGAACCACAATGTTGCATGCCTAGGAAAAAAAAGAAAAAACAAAAAACAAAAAGAAAAACAGGACACTAGGCCTAAATGTTAACTACAGGGTTCCATTAGCAAATCCCATGTCACATTCATGTGGCGCTGAGCACACCAATGTAGGCATGGGCACACCAGGCAGGGTCTGGCCTGAAGCTTCTGGAAAGCCTGCTTCTACCTGCTGCCTCTGTCTGGGATCCTGGGTGAGGAGGGCAAGAGAGCGCGCCCTACCCAAAGGACAGGCAAAGGACCAGATAAAGTGAGCGAGTAGGGTGGGCTGATGGGGGCTCCTGGAGGCTTCTTGCCTTGGGATGAAAGACACTCCAGGTTTTGTTCCTGGGCTTAGCTATGGACCTTGCACACTTTGTAACCAGCACACAGGAAGCCTTAGGTCTACTTGTGTCTTTTAAGTCCCCTGCCTTGACCCCTGCATACCGAAACTTCCTGCTGCTCACCCTGTCCACGGATGCCCTCATATGCTGGAAGACTCAGCAGGGAGAAGCACGGATGGGTCCCCTGTGTCGTTTCTGTGCTGATATGCATGTCAGTGTCCCATTCTGCTCACCATCGGTGTGATTGCCATGGTTATACCAGGAGGGCAACTGAGACTTAGAGATGCGGAGAATTTGCCCAAGTCCTTCGCCAGGATCTGCATGTGACCGAGAAGCTCCTACTCCTTCCTGTCTGCCTACTGCCCCTCTCCCAGGGCCCTAGGACCGTGGGAGCTGCTGGGTGGCAACACACAGGGGACAGGGTCTTGAGAGAGATAAAGGGCCAGCCGGACGCCACTAAGCCTTCACTCTGCACACTGCATCCTCAGTGCCCTGCCCTGAAAGCCGGCGGCTGGTGCTCTGCCCTGAGGGTGTCCTGCTTCCCTCCCGCGTTCCAGTGCCCCAGTCCCATGAGCTGACAGCCACCACACCTCGAAAGCAGCCCCGGGGTCAGGAGGACAAACTCCTTCTCCCCTTTGGGGAGCACTTCCCTACTCGGCATGCTCCCAGATTCCACCGGACCCGCGTGAGAAAATTGCTAAGCAGAGCAAAGTGGGAATCTTGCTACTTGAGAAAACTTGATTCTTATTTTGTTTTCCTGAATTCTAAATAAGGGCACTCTTCCGGAGGATAATGTTTTCTGATGTAACAAATTGCTGGCTCCTTAGATAACTAGATAATGCCTTTCCATATCCTACTGTCTGACAGCCAGTGTAGGGCATGCCCTTGGAGCTCTTGCTCCTGGAAAGCACAGGGTAGCAGAAGGAAGAAGTCTGGTGGTTCCCACGGACTCCGTCGCAGTGATGTAAGCATGACCTTTGACCTTAACCTCCCCTAAACTTCCATCTCAATTTTCCTGTCTGGCAGTCAGGAGGTTGGTGTGGATCGGGGTTTCTCAGTCTCGACATTACTGACATTTCAGGTAGGCTGCTCCCTTGTTGTGGGGGGCTGTCCTTGGCACTGTGGGGTGTTTGGCGGCGTCCCTGGCCTCTCCCTTTTAGACCCCCATAACATAGCCTCCCCCTCCA